>QJPP01002847.1:0-49182 GCA_003996215.1 Jaltomata sinuosa | reverse complement strand
CCCGGGGCGCAATGCAAGGTTTAGAAAATAGTGCCAGTAGGCCCGAAGCCAAAACCATAGTAAAACATGGATAAAACCTCTTTATATGCATGGAAATGGTATGATCACACACAATAGCTGCCCAGCAGCTCACAATCAACCTATCGACCCTGCACAGGCCCACAGCTACTCCGCAAGCATAACCAGCCTAGAAGGATAATTCTATGCCCGGGACTCGCGGACATTCCCAAAATCCCACCTTCTATGTTCCAGAGTCAACAAGGCCTCACAGGACCACAAGGGTAAATAAAATATATCGGCAAGTACTACAAGCAATGGAGGAACAAAAGAAGGCGGACATGAATAAAGCGGTCAAGGTCTGTGGTACCAACCTAATAAACCAACCCAAGGATGCCAATTAATACAATTTTATCCTATATATGCGGAGTCTAGGGAAAATAAACCGTAACCTACCTGTCGTCCGACAAGAAGCTATTAGGACAACGATTTCCGAGCTCGAACCGCTCCGAAAAGGTCCAAAATAAAATCAAACTTGAATGAGAATTAATTACAACAATAACGTGAGGGATTGAATTTTGGTAAGGAACTTTATGCTAGAAATATATATATAGAGTTGGCAGATGTGAAAAGTATTGCAGCCCCTATGATGCTATATATATACAAACCACATACTGCCAACCTTGTTGTATAATGCCTCCACTTCCACGTGGAAGTGGAGGTGGCAATCAATTAGTCCCGTTAAGTATATACTCGGGTATTGCATAAATTCGTGGTATAATAAATATAACTTTTTAAATATACCATAATTCGTAGAAAATTATTTCGAATAAAACCTACTATATTATAATAATAAATTTCAACATAACTAAATTTACTATCTCTGTTAAAATATTACAATGTACAAAAACCTTATAAAATAAATACATATACAATTATGTCGCAACAAAAATATTTTTCATAAACCTTTAAAATATTTTGAAACGGTAATAATAATATAATTTTTACCAAATTCAACTTTTAAATAAAATATTTTCAATTACACGCGATGATAAATAAAATTCTTAAATTTAAGTTTGCAACTCACCATCGCACGATTTAGATACTAAAGAACTCTCTTGGAATCCTTCCTTATGTTTTCTCACTGTTTAAGAACTGAAATGGCATTTTAAAACGTGAAGTTGAGGCTTAAATGGAGTTTGACCCGACCCGATTCGCGACCCGGTTCTCAACCCGTTTCTGCCTGACAGTCCGCGGTAAAACAGTCATAATGGTTTACTCAGAGATCAGTTGGATGTGAGGTTTTGTGCGTTGGAAACTAGACTCGTAGACCTTCAATTTAGTATTTCGAGGGACTTCTAACTTTTTATATATTGAGAGAAAAGCTCCGAGACATTTTACCCAAAGTTCAGAAAATTTATTAAAGAACTTAAGATAAATTTTGCCGATTTGCTTGACTTCAAAACTTATCATACGACCAAATAAATGGACCCGGCACTGAAATACCGGTCCTGACAATCCTTAAGTGAATTGGGGCCGCTACAAACAGGCTCTAACGGCACAAGAAAAATGTATACGTGGAAATGACCGAAAGGGTCATTACATTATCAGGATTGCAGCCAAGAAGACCGTTCAGGAACCAAGATAGGGTTCCACGAGCCGTGGAACATTCCACGATCCGTGGAACATTCCACAATCTATAGGACCCATCCATGGAACCTGAGACACAGATTTTCCAGCAGCTTTTAAGTTAATTTATTAGAGGTATTTTAGACCTTTCCTTTCTATTTTAGCTCCGACTATAAATAGCCTTAGGCTTATTTTATTACGTCTAATCCCCCAAAACGAGTCAGATTCTCTAAGTTAAATTTTAAAAGAGAAAAGAAGCGTCTTCTCCAAAGTTCCAAGCCTAGGGTTCTCTCTTTCAAGCTTCAACTTCAGTTTCTTGTAGGGATTTTCTTCACCAGGCATGTGGGAATTCACCAGTGGGTTACTTCCACCTACTAGGTCCCTAGAATTCAACAAGTTCTTTCAGTTCTCTATGAATGATTAGACCTAGGGTTCATAAGCCTTAAAGTTCTCTTTACTATTCAGATGTTATAACTTATATGATGCTTAGTTCATGTTTCTTAGATAATTGTTACAGTTCATGTATAAAATTCAGAACCCTAGTATATGAAATGTTCAGTACTTCATAAATTATGCTTGTTAGGTAGGTTAGTCAGATAATCATGCTTCAGAATTTCAATGCCATAACCTTCAGTATGTTTATGTGCATTCTCAGATTTTATCAGTATTTTGAGCTATCCAGTGTTACAGTTGAATGTTAGTGTACGTTCACTTGGGAGTAGACTTAGCACCGAGCAAACTAAGGGATGAAGGCTCACCCGTCAGCTTTAGGCTGAGACCTTTAGAACCAATCCCTGAGTTCCAGAACTACGGTGCCACCGTAGGTTCTAAAGAGGTTACCCGTCATATTAGTCTTGACACCCTTGTCCCTTGTGGACATCATTTAGTGTATCCACTTTAGATTTGTTCGTACCCTTGGCAAGGTATGGACACCCTCCCATCCAGGGATACAGGTTTTCCTCATAGGTAGCTCAACTTGGGGAATGTCAGTTAATAGTATCTCCCAAGGTAAGATTCATCTTGCATTGACCATGTACTCAGTATTTATTACTGTATCTAGTTCAACATGTTATATTCCTGATTTGTACTTGGTCATTGTATTTAATTCATCCTTCGATTATATTTCAGTGTACATATTTCTATGTTTAGTTCTTTACTGCCCGGTTTAGTACATATCCTACATACTCAGTATATTCAAAGTACTGACACATACTTTTGTGCTACATCATTTCATGATGTAGGTTCAGGCACTCATCATCCAGACCACGCTTAGTTGACTTTCAGTTCGTACTCAGTATCTTGATTAGTGAGTCCTCCTAGTTCGAGGACAATAGACATTCTTTTCTTTCAGTCATTATCTTTAAGTTTTTAGTCTTATTAGAGTTAGTTGGGGGCATGTCCCAGCAACTCATATCAGTTAGAGGCTTTCAGACATAGACTAGATTTCAGCAGTTGTTAGTGTTGTTTTCAGTCGATACTATACTATATATATTTAATTCAAGTATTCAAATATTTGGGTTCTTCCCCGTTTTAGTTGTTTAATGGTTTTTAGCTTCCGCATAGTACTTTTTTTGAAAGTTGAACTTGTATAGATATGCCATGCCATAGGTTACCTTGGGGTCACTTGTGACACTAAGCACCATGTTGCATCTAGGGGGTAGCCTCGGGGTGTGACAAAGTTGGTATCAAAGCATTAGGTTTGAGTGTCTTAGGGTGTCTTAAAGCCGCATCAAATAGATTCTTGTTCATGGGTGTGAAGCGCACCACACTTATAGGGGAGGAGCTATGAGATTTATTAGGAACAACTTCCCTTTATTTGTTTTCCAGTTCGTGCTATAGAGTATAAACTCTATTTAAATTTCCTTCTATTCTAACTCATGCTCATCGCATTTCAGAAAAATGCCTCCCAGAAGAGCTAATGCTAGGAATCAACCAGCCCCGACAGCTCCAGCGGATCCCCTGAATGAGAAAGTCACGCATGGTAAATTCAGGGCTTCATTCCAGGTGTTTGTCGAGGCCATGACCGCCTAGGTAAATCTGCAGGCTGCTGCACCAGCTCCCCCTAAGGTTAACATTGTTGTAGCTAGGATCTGGGATTTCACAGGGATGAACCCTCCAGAGTTTCATGGGTCCAAGTCGGAAGAGGATCCCTAAGAGTTTTTAGATGATACTCAAAAGGTGAAAAATATTATGGGTGTCACTCCAGTCGAGGGTGTAGATTTGGATGCCTATCAGTTGCAGGGGAGTTGCCTACACTTGGTACCAGTAATGGAAGGAATACCATTGTGCCAATGCAGGGCCAGTGACTTGGAATCTCTTTAAGACAACTTTTCTGGATTGGTTCTTCCCACTAGAGCTCAGGGAAGCGAAGGTTCAGGAATTCATAAATCTGAAGAAAGATGACATGAGTGTAAAGGACTATGCACTCAAGTTCACTCAACTATCCAAGTATGCTCCAGCGATAGTAGCTGACTCCAGAGCTCGTATGAGAAAGTTTGTATCTGGTGTGTCAGATGATGTAGTCAATGAGTGCAAGACTGCCACGCTGATTAAAGAGATGGATTTCTCTAGGTTGGTTACTTATGCCCAGCAGATTGAAGAGGAGAAGATCAAGGAAAGGGGAGGAGATACTAAGAGGGCTAGGACATGTGACTTTAGCTACTCTCAGTAGAGGTTGGAGAGTGGTAATCTCACTATGTTCTGTCAGAAGAATTCAGCTCCAACTCCATCTTATGCTAGTGCCCCAGTGCCTAAGTTTAAGAAATATTGACGGGATAGAGCGTCTGGCTCTAAGTCCCAAGGTACAACTACTAGTAGGCGCATAAATCCAGTGTGTAAGAAGTGTGGTAGAAACCACAAAGGTGAGTGCAAAACAGGTAGTGGAAATTTGTTTAGGTGTGGTAAGCCAGGCCACAGGATGAAAAAGTGCCCTGAAAATTCTCAGAAAGGCAGGGATGCTCGTTCACAGACTCAGACTGGTTCTATAGCAGCTCCAACAGGTCGCCCCACTCAGCAGGGTGCTTCATCTGGAACAGGTGGTGTTCAGTGCCAAAATAGGTTGTATGATCTCTAGGCTCGACAGGACCAGGAGGATTCTCCTGATGTAGTCACGGGTACGTTACTGGTCTTTAATACTGATGTATATGCATTGTTAAATCTAGGGGCTACACTTTCCTTTATAACTCCATATCTAGTAGTAAACTTTGGTGTCAGTCCAGAAATCCTCTCAGAACCCTTCTCAGTCTCTACTCCAGTTAGTGACCTAGTTATAACTATATGGGTATACAGAAATTGCCATGTCACAGTTTCCCAGAAGGTCACCTCAGCAGATCTTGTAGAGTTAGAAAGGGTATATTTTGATATCATTCTAGGCATGGATTAGTTACATTCCTATTATGCCTCAGCCGATTGTAGAACTAGGATCGTTCAGTTCGAGTTTCCTAACGAGCCAGTCCTAGAATGGAAGGGTAGTAACTCAGTGCATGTAGGTCATGTAATCTCCTACCTTAAGGCTAGAAAGATGATTTTAAAGCGGTATATCTACCATCTCATTTTAGTTAAGGATTCAAACTCCAAAACCCCAACTCTTGAGTAAGTTCTGGTAGTAAGCGAGTTTCAAAAAGTGTTCCCAGAAGATCTTCCCAGAGTTCCTCTCGAAAGGTAAATTTACTTTGGAATAGATCTCCTTCAAGATACCCAGGCTATTTTTATTCCTCCTTATAGAATGGCTCCAGCTGAGCTAAAGTAATTGAAAGTGAAGTTGAAAGACCTTCTTGACAAGGGCTTCATAAGACCCAGCATCTCTCCATAGGGTGCCCCAGTGTTGTTCGTGCATAAGAATGATGGTTCTCTCAAGATGTGTATTGACTACCTTCATTTGAACAAAGTCACAATCAAGAACAAATATCATAACCCAAGGATTGATGACTTATTCGACTAACTTTAGGGTGCTAGTTGTTTTTCGAAGATAGACCTCATATCTGGCTATCATCAACTCAGAGTCAGAGGTAGTGACATCTCAAAGATAGCCTTCAGGACTCGGTATGGTCACTATGAATTTGTAGTTATGTCTTTTGGGCTAACCAATCCTCCTGCAGCTTTTATGGATTTAATAAATAGGTGTTCAAGCAGTATTTGGACTTGCTCGTTATTGTCTTTATCAATGATATCCTTGTTTATTCTCGAAATGAGGATGAGTATGTGAATCATCTGAGGGTCGTTCTGCAAACTCTCAAGGACTGCCAATTATTTGCCAAGTTCAGTAAGTGTGAGTTCTAGTTTAAATCAGTCATTTTTCTTGGTCATATGGTGTCTGGTGATGGCATCCGAGTTGACTCTAAGAACATTGAGGCATTAAAGGACTGGCCAAGACCCACCTCTCTGACAGACATCAAAAGTTTCTTAGGTTTGGCTGGTTATTACAGGAGGTTTGTAGAAGGATTTTCATCCATAGCTTCCCCATTGACTAAGTTGACTCAGAAGAAGGTCAAGTTTCAGTGCTCAGACGAGTGTGAGAACAATTTCTTAGAGCTGAAGACCATATTAACTACAACTCATGTCTTGACTCTACCAGAGGGTTCGGATGGTTATGTGGTTTATTGTGATGCGTACAGCATTGGCTTGGAATGTGTGTTAATGCAGTAGGGTAAGGTCATAACGTATGTTTCCAGATAGCTTAAGGTCCATGAGATGAACTACTCGACTCATGACCTCGAGCTTGCAGCTGTTGTGTTTGCCTTAATGATCTAGAGACACTACTTGTATGGTGTTCATGTTGATGTATTCACAGATCAGAAAAGCCTCTAGTATGTGTTCACCCAGAAAAAGTTAAATCTTCATCAGAGGAGATAGATTGAGTTCCTCAAGGATTATGATATGTATATGCTCTACCATCTGGGTAAGGCCAATGTAGTGGCTGACTCCCTCAACAGACTGTCCATGGGTAGTATGTCACATGTTGAGGAAGAGAAGAAAGAAATAGCCCTAGATGTCTATCGGCTTGATCGCTTAGGAGTTTGCCTTATGGACACGTCAGAGGGTGGTCTGATAGTCCAGAATGGATCAGAATCTTCATTGGGAGAGGAGGTTAAAGAGAAGCAGGATAGTGATCCCATATTGCTTCAGTTGAAGGGTGCAGTTCATCAATACAGAGTTGAGGTTTTCTCCCAAAGGGGAGATGGTATGCTTCGATATCAGGGTCGCTTATATGTTCCTAAAGTGGGTAAGTTAAGGCAGCAGATCCTTTCAGAAGCCCATAATTCCAGATATTCCATTCATCCAGGTGCCACTAAGATGTATCGTTATCTACGAGAAGTCTATTCGTGGAACGACATGAAGAGGGACATCACAAATTTTGTGGCTAAGTGTCCCAACTGTCAGCAGGTTAAAGTTGAACATTAGAAACCAGGAGGTGTGACTCAGGAGATTAGAATTTCTACTTGGAAGTGGGAAGTGGTTAACATAGATTTCATTACGAGATTGCCTCATACTCGCAGACAACATGACTCTATTTGGGTGATAGTGGACAGAGTCACTAAGTCAGCTTATTTCTTGGCAGTCAAGACTACTGATTCAGCAGAGGATTATGCCAAACTCTACATTAGCAAGATAGTCAGGTTGTATGGGGTTCCCCTATCTGTCATCTCAGATAGAGGTCCTCAGTTTACATCTCACTATTGGAAGTCTTTTCAAAAGGGTCTTGGTACTCAGGTGAATCTTAGTACAACATTTTGATCTGCAGATGGATGGTCAGGCAGAGTGTACCATTCAGACCTTAGAGGACATGTTGAGGGAGTACGTGATCGATTTCAAGGGTAGTTGGGATGATCACCTACCTCTCATAGTATTCGCCTACAATAACATCTTCTACTCCAGTATTGAGATGGCCCCGCATGAGGCACTTTATGGGCGTAGATGCAGATCACCATTTGGTTTGTTTTTAAGTAGGTGAAGCAGCCTTGATTGGGACAGATTCAGTTCATGAGGCTATGGAAAAAGTTTAACTCATTAGGGAGAGATTGAAAACAGCTCAGAGTCGTCAGAAGTCCTATGCAGATGTGAGTAAAAGGAACTTAGAGTTTGAAATTGATGATTGGGTTTTCCTGAAAGTATCGCCCATGAAGGGGGTGATGAGATTCGGCAAGAAGGGAAAGCTCAGTATCAAGTATGTAGGCCCTTACAGAATTCTGAAAAGGGTTTGTAATGTGGCTTATGAGTTAGAGTTGCCAGCAGAGCTAGCAGCGGTTCATCCAGTCTTTCACATTTCCTTGTTAAAGAAGTGTGTGGGTGATCCAGCGTCAATAGTACCTCTTGAGAGTGTGGCAGTGACAGATAGCTTCACCTATGAGGAGGTTCTAGTTGAGATTCTTGACCGTCAGGTTTGTAGGTTGAGAAATAAGGAAGTCACTTCAGTAAAGGTTTTGTGGAGGAATCAGTTCGTAGAGGGAGCTACTTGGGAAACAGAAGCAGCCATGATGCCCAAGTATCCTCACCTCTTTCCTTTCGCTTTAGTTTCAGCTTGAGGTAATAGTTCCTCTATAATATCTCAGTTTACTCTTGTGTAAATCAGTCTTAGTACCTTGTTACTTTAGTTATCCTTGCATTTCAGCACATTAGCATGTTCATGGAACTCAGTTCAGTCATACATCACTTTCTAGTACTCAGTTGGTAGGGATCGCAGCTCCTTCCCTACAAAATCAGCTTAGTTAACCTTCATTCGAGGACAAGTGATCTCAAGGGGGAGATATTGTAATACCCCAGAACTTCCAAGCTCTGAAATAGCTCAGAAAGCCTGAAGCAATCCAAAAGTTTCAACTGTCAGAAACCACAAGTCAGTCCTACAAGTCGTGGAAGGTTCCACGAGTCATGGACTGTACCTATCGAATCATATTAGAGGGCTGACATTCCCTCTGAGAACCACAGACTGGTTCCAAGAGCCATGGAAGTTTCCATGAGCTGTGGAATCCATCCGTGAAACTCAGACCTGAGGGTCAGTAAATCCCTCAGGAACCACAAACAAGTTCCACGAGCCGTGGGTGGTTCCATGAGCCATGAACTTCGCTCGTGGTTATCATACCTGCAGCCAAGAAGAGCGTCCAGGAACCACGATAGGGTTCCATGAGCCGTGGAACATTACACGATCCATAGGACCCATCCATGGAACATGAGATGCGGATTTTCCAGTAGTTTTCAGTTAATTTCTTAGAGGTATTTTAGACCTTTCCTTTCTATTTTAGCTCCGACTATATATAGCCTTAGGCTTATTTTATTAAGTCTAATCCCCCAAAACAAGTGAAATTCTCTAAAGTAAATTCTAAAACAGAAAAGAAGCGTCTTCTCCAAAGTTCCGAGCCTAGGGTTCTCTCCTCCAAGCTTCAACTTCAGTTTCTTGCATGGACTTTCTGGTATGTGGGATTTCACTAGTGGGTTCCTTCCACCAACTAGGTCCCTATAATTCAACCAGGTCTTTCAGTTCTCCATGATTGATTAGACCTAGGGTTCATAAACCTTAGAGTTCTCTTTACAATTCAGATGTTATAACTTATGTTATTCTTAGTTCATGTTTCTTGGAGATATGTTACAATTCATGTATAAAATTCAGAATCCTAGTCTATGAAATGTTCAGTACTTCATAGATTATGCTTGTTAGGCAGGTTAGTCAGATAATCATGCTTCATAATTTCAATGTCATAACCTTCAGTATGTTTGTGTGCATTCTCACATTTTATCAGTATTTTGAGCTATCAAGTGATACAGTTGCATGTTAGTGTACATTCAGTTGGGAGTAGACTTAGCACCAAGTGAACTATGGGATGAAGGCTCACCCATCAGTTTTAGGCTGAGACCTTTAGTAGCAATCCCTGAGTTACAGAACTACGGCGCCACCGTAGGTTCTAAAGGGGTCACCCATCATATTAGGATTGACACCCTTGTCCCTTGTGGATATCATTTAGTTGATCCACGTCAGATTTTTATGTACCCTTGGCAAGGTATGGACACCCTCCCATCCAGGGTTACAGGTTGGCCCCATAGTTAGCTCAACTTGGGGTATGTCAATTAATAGTATCTCCCACAGTCAGATTCATGTTGCATTGACCATGTACTCAGTATCTCTTTCAGTATCAAGTTCAACATGTTATATTCATGATTTGTACTTGGTCATTGTATTTAGTTCAACTTTCAGTTATATTTTAGTGTACCTATTTCTATGTTTAGTTCTTTACTGCCAGGCTTATTAAATATCCTATATGCTCAATACATTTAAAGTACTGATGCATACTTTTGTTCTACATCATTTCATAATGTAGGTTCAGGCGCTCAGCATCCACATCGCGCTTAGTTGACTTTCAGTCCGTACTCAGCACTTTGATTGGTGAGTCCTCCTAGTTAGACGATAATAGACATGCTTTACTTTCCGTCTTTATCTTTCAGTTTTCAGTCTTATTAGAGTTAGTTCGGGGCATGTCCCAGCAACTCATATCAGTTAGAGGCTTTCAGACATAGACTAGATTTCTGCAGTTGTTGGTGTTGTTTTCAGTCGGCACTATACTATTTATATATAACTCAAGTATTCAGATATTTAGGTTCTTCGCCATTTCAGTTGTTGAATGAGTTTTAGCTTCCGCATAGTACTTGTTTTAAAACTTGAACTTGTATAGATATGACATGCCATGGGTAATCTTAGGGTCACTTGTGACACTAAGCACCGTGTTGCGTCTAGGGGGTAGCCTCGGAGTGTGACAAGTTAGGTGGACTAGTACCTACCAAATTAAAGGTATTTGAATCTTCTTTCAAATTCCACCAACCTCTCATTAATCTGAGTCTGGAGTAAAACATTATTGGCATTTAAGTGAAGTACTATCAGCTGTCAAAAATACAACGAGCTGGCCGACGGGTGTGGTAACCTCCGATGGGCATCCCGATGCCCATGGTGACCACAACGGCCCATGGTGGAAGGGCGTGTTAAGTGTCCAGTGAGGCCAATGGTTGGGTCTGATAGCCCGTGGGAGCCACAATGGCCTGTGGGAAGCATCGTTCGATGATTTTCTGCACTTTTCCTATGAGTTTAATTAAGGGTAGTTTGGTCCTTTCCTCACTTAAGGTTCTTCCCTTGATCTTGTAAACACCCAAAAGGGGTTATCCCTCATAAGAACATCAATCTATCTCTAAAGAATTCCCTCAAGACTTAAGGCAAGACACCTAGGGTTTCAAGAAAGCAAGATGATAGAAGCTCAAGCAAGAAAGTCTCTCTAGAGTTTTCTTTCAGATTTCTTCTCTAAGTATCCACCTCCAACCTTAAGGATTCTTCTCCAAGATTCATCCCCAAATTTCTAGCTAGAAGTTCTTCAAGTTTTAGGTATGTGGATATTCAATAATGGGTTCATTTCACCCTTATGACTAAAACCCCAAATTCTTATTTGATTTATGAACTTGTGAAATTAGAGTTTTGATTCAAATTGGGGAAACTTATTAAATCAGTTTTTGAGCATCAATTCATGGTTTCTCATTACTTATGTATGATTTATTTGAGGTTCCTTAATTGATTTCAAAATCCCATGCATTAAATATGATTTCTAGCATGATTCCATTTAATTGCATGAGTTCGAGTGAAAAATGGCTTGTTTAGATGACATGGCCTTATGTATTTATGAAATTGTATACCTAATTCATCAAGCTATGAGATTAGAAAGAAACGTACGATTTGAATTATGACTATGCTAAGTTTAAAACTTATTATATGAGATTTGCATGACATCAGATATGTCCTCGTGATTTTCGAACAAGTTTTGGACATTAGATATGTCCCTATGTTTTATGAAAGGTTTGGCATCTAAATATGTCCCCCTAAGCTATGAACAGTTTTGACATCGATATGTCACAAGTATTATATGAGCTATATGTATGTTTTGGGGAGTAGTATTTAGCACCGAGAGATGAGGGTTTGATTACCCAAGTCCAAAAACTATATTATCAGTGTAGGAGATGAATCGCTCGATGGGCTTATGAAAGTGGTTCCACTCTTTGATAAATATGCCCTTGCCTTAGCGGGGAATAGGGCAGCTTTGCTAACTAGGGTTATATAGTTGGATAATGGTGTCCCGTACCTTGGCAAGGTTCGGGACAACTTTGTTAACTAGGGTTATATAGTTCGATTCCATGTAGATCACATGGTCGATTGTCGGTTATAAGAAACTTCCGTATGATGGTTTTCAAGTTTTAAGTTATATGATATTCTATTTTAAAGATTGGCTTATTATTTTATCACTTACTTTCAAATTTTGATATTTACTTATGATTTCTTCCATTTATACATGAACTCAGTTTTAAGCATGCTTTCAAGTAGATTTTATCATGACATAAGCATATCTCACTTACTCAGTACATTCCATAGTACTGACCGTATACTTCTTTGTGTTGCATCCTATTATGATGTAGATTCTGTAGCCCACTCCCCAGTCCGTGGCTAGTAGATCAGCAGCACATCCAGTTAGCTTTGTAGGTCCTCCTCCTTAGAGGTCTTCGAGTTTAGTTTCATTTCAGTATTTAGATTGTGTATTCAGTAATTAAGTATTGAGTGTTAGCAGGGGGCTTGTCCCAGCAACTCGCCAGTAGTAGAGGCTTTCAGAGATAGAGTTAGATGTTCAGTTGTATTCATATTGTCATTCTTAGACTCTTATTTATATTGAGGATCAAGTTGCTCATTACTTCGGTTAAGATTTCATTCTTTTTTTTGTTCAATTTTTAAGTCATGCTAATGCCAGAGGGTTATCTTGAGATCACTTATGATCTTGAGTCCCGTGTTACGTCAAGGGAGTAGGCTCGGGGCGTGACACAAATAAGAAGTAAATTTATGTGACTTGATTTCATTGTAGACTAAGTTGAATTATTATGTGTTACAGTTCTTGTATGGCATACTTGATTTGTACATGATTGGTTAACTTGCTGTGAAATTGTGGGTCTAAAGGTCATCATAGATTGGAATTGGTATGCTTTGGTTGTGATGGAATGCTATGTTTGTGGAGTTAAAACTTTGTATTTTCTTTCAGAAAGGGGCTTATCATTGGTTAAAATGGTAAGGGTATAGAGCTTGTGACTATAGAGAAGCTTCAGTTTCAGGACAGTCGGGACTTGGTTGGGAACCATGGGAATAAATAGGTTATTCGTGTGTAATAGCGGGAATGTATTGTTGAGAACAATTTTCTTTTGTGAATCTTTTATAATTGGTGATATTTGAATGCTATGTTTTGATCTGTGCATTGCCATAAATGGTCTTGGTGGTTGCTTAAGACCATGACGGGATTGACGGGGTTAAACAACGATAACCGGGAGGGGGAATGTGTACACTTGCTGAAAAAAATAAAATTTTAGGACTTTTACCATCCGGACTGCCATAGCAGAACTGCACTTATATGGAGATACTTCTATAGTGCTATTTTTATCTCTATGGCAATACCGCTATACCAGAGTGGCAACCGCTATAGAAGAAGGGTGCGGGGCAGAATGTCTGCCCTATTTTCCCCTATTTTTTATTTCATCCCCGAGGCTTTAAAACACAATAGTTAAGCTGTAAAATTGCAATGTGAAACAATGAAATCATCTATATAGCTAATATAGTATGCATATAAGGGAAAATGTCTGAAAACTAGCATCCACGTGCTTTCAAATAAAAGGAAAAGAAAGGAGAAATACGGTCATAAACAAGCCCCACACAGGGGCGAAACCCAAAAGTAGTAAATAGTCTTAATAAAGGGGGAGGTCCTAAACCTCATCGTCACTTAGGAAGGAGAACTCTTGCATATACTTGGGCTCAAGTATGGGAAGCTCCTGACCCAGGGCAATGCAAGAGAACATGACCTTGACGGTTTTTCACATCTGGGCAAAGATACGATACTGGGAGCGTGTTTTCTTCTTCTTCTCATCTAACTCCCTACAGAGTGTTGCAAATTCCACCAGCCTCCAGAAGTGGTGCCCTCCATGAACCTCTGGACCTCAGCCAAAGTCTCCTCAAGTTGGAGACTGGTGATGGGGGCTGAGGCTGCGAAGGGGCGGGAGTGTCATCATCATCATAGTCAGCCTCCTCAACCGGTTGGCTGCTCCTTGCTTCATCCACTTTCCTCATCTTCTTAGAAGAGACCACTTTCACCCGGAGTGGGTCAAAGGGATCATCCATCTCAACCACCCTATCTGTGTCATCCTCTGGCACATGGAACTGTATACACAACTCGAACACCAAACCCAAAAGATAAGGGCTCTTCTTATGACCTTGGTAGAAGTCCCTCCACTCGGAGATGATTTGTTCCCCCACATTCATAATGATTCCCTGCATAGCACAAGCAATCATCAGTGTAACACCCTGCATTTTTTTAAAAGTAAGCAGGCTTAGTATGTTACACTCACTGCATTCACGAGGGGATGCATCATAAGTAAGTCAATATGAGTCTGAAAAGCTAAGTGTCGTGAGGGTTTGAGGTTAGGCTAATCGAAGATGTTATAAACTGTAAATTAGGGGTAGGAGTAAGAGTGTTGAACATGATAAGTAAAGGTGTTTTATGAGGTATTCTAATCATGAAATGTTCATATGTTATGTTTTGAATTCAACCAAGTTGTAAAACAAAAGTTGGAAAAAATTATCGCAAGTTACTTTCATTAGTTCTATGAAATTTTGGTCTGATGTCACGGAGCATTTCTCTCAATATACTTGGAGTTATGGGGTGATCCACCCACCAAATTGAAGTTCTATGAGTCTAGTTTCCAGCACACTAAACCGTTTGATGATAAAACTTTTGAGTAGGGAGATATTCACATATTTGTGAGGTTACGCAAGCAGGCAGGTCGAGGTGAGCCCCTAAGTCGGTGGAAATTTCAAGAGGATATATAAAACATTTTCAGTTAATTTTAACTCGGTTTTTCGCCCAAATAAGAACCAAAACAGTCCAAAATACTCTCTATGGGTTCCCCTACCATCTGTGCCATAATCTATGTGATTTCAACGTGATTTAACCCTCGGAAAGTTCATAGAGATTGTGTTACTTCTTTACTCCTCTTTGGTTATGATTTGAAGGATTCTTCAAGGTGATGGAGTCTCGTATTTAGGTGGTGTTGCTGATGTTTGGAGGTAATAATTCTCACCCTTCATTTTATTGAGTGAATCCAAGAATAGCTAAGCTATGTAAGCAAGAACACACGAATAGACGGTCAAAAAATCATATTTGGATTGTTATGTGATGTTGGGCTGTTTTGAAGTATTTTCCTGATGTTGTTGTTTCTGGAATTATGGGAAATAATCTGTAAAGTGAGTGGTGGTGGTTGATACTCATTTGGTAGAGAATAAGGTGTATAGATGAGTGTTGAATTGTAAGATAAATTAGCAAAACCTTAGTTCTATTGTGGTATTGTGATTTTCCAATGGTTTCATCTTTGTTCAAGGTCTCATGTTTGAGGAAACTATTTCTTATTTGAGGAGCAAATTAAAATACTATAAATTCCATCAAGTTTAAGTTAAGGTCCTGCCCTCTTAACCCCTTATTGTTTATGAGGAGAAAGACATGATTCTAGACATAATTGTTGTACGAATTCACAGGACAGTAATAGGAAACCATGAGTTCGAATTATTATGGTTATGTTGAACTATTAGAGGATTGTATTATATTTATATATATATATATGTCTGGCTTAAAAGGGTTGAAGACTCAGGGTTGGGGTTTGGTTGTAGCTGTTTTTGTGTTGGAAAGGAGGGGTGTGGTGATTCACCGAGTTTCTAATTATTGTACAGGCATATTGACTATTTTGTTTTGGTGGATTTTTTCATAGCCACAAATTGTCAATAACAGCTAGAAAAATGTCTGTTATGTCTTTAATTTATGGTTGTAATTGGGAGAAGAAAGTGTAATGACACATACATTTAAAAAGAGTTTGACATACGAGCTAATCAGCCGCCTAGTAGTCTATAAATTGTTGATTTGACCCTGGTGTGTTAATGTTATATTAGTAATGGTTGTGTCACTTGATTTTATGTAGATTACATACTGTAAGGAAGGGGTACATTCCATATTAATATCGCAAGACCCAGAATTCAGGTATGTTAAGGCTTCTCTACTTTTATCATCATGAATTTAGAAATAGAACTCTAAATTTCTGAACGGAGAAATTTGAGTATTACGTTGTCAGGAAGTGTTTTGGTGACTAAACAAGTCTTAAGAAACTAAATGATACATTATGATGAGTCGTCTCTTTCTTACAAAAATATAATTTCAAAATAGAAATTCAAGTTATTCTTTTATCGAGTTTTCCTTTTCACTGTGATCCCTAATCAAGCTTTAGAAGGTACAAAAGGATGGTTAGCAAGTCAAATCCATATTAATATTGAGATAGTAGGTTGAGTCCCAAAGAGTACATGAGAATAATGTTTAGTAAGTCAAGCCTAAGGAAGTTAGATAAAGAAATCTTCATAATCAACGGAAGTAACTTTGCAAGTCAATCCCGATAATATGCTTATTATGTATGACTTGAGTGTGTTAGTGTGTGCCGAGGCGCTACTGCCATATTGAGGCTATTATATACATAGTGTGCGCCGAGGTGCTACTGCCATATTGAGGCTATTACATACACATTGTGCGCCGAGGTGCTACTGCCATATTGAGGCTATTATATACATAGTGTGCATCAAGGCGCTACTGCCATATTGAGGCTATTATATACATCATGTGCGCCGAGGAGCTACCTCCATATTGAGGCTAAATATATACAGAGTGTGCACCAAGGTGAAATTTCCCTTATAGTGGCTATTATTATATATATATAGTGTGCGTCGAGGTGCTATGGTATATCAGTGTGCATTATAAAGCATGTGTTATAGTGGGATTAAGGTGTGTGTTGTTCTCTAAGAACAATAAAGAAGATTTGATCTCAACGAGTCCTACAAATTACAGTTCACAGGTTTAATATTATATCTCATTCTTATTTAGTGCTTGCAACTTAATCCTATCTTTTTGCCTTATATACCAGTATATTTTTTTGTCCTGACATCCCCATTCCCTGGGGGGCGCTTCATTCATGCCTGCAGGTCCAGATAGAAACCCAAATAGACCTTTTCAATAGGAGCTAAAGTGTTCAGCCATTTTGGTAAGCTCTATTTTCAGAGGTCCAGCTTGTATTATGAGTATGTGTGTAGCAAATGGGTAGGTCGGGGCCCTGTCCTAACTATACGATAGTTTTACTACTCTTAGAGGCTTGTAGACACTTATTGAGTTGTTCGTATGTTGTTTATGGCCTTGTTGGCCTTCTGTTTACCCATTCTACAGTTTATAGTTTTGTCGGTCCAACTACTATCCAGATTATATGAGTTTCAGTGTCTCGCTCGATCAAGTAAGGCATCAGGTGCTAGTCTTGCCTCCCAAAGTTCGGGCGTGACAAACTTGGTATCAGAACATGTTGTATCATAGGGGTTCTACAAGTCGTGTCTAGTAGAGTCTTGCTTATGGGTGTGTTGTGCACCACACTTATAATCAGGAGACTACATGACATTTAAGGATAGTTACTATTTTTTTCATCTATTAGATCGTGCGATAGAGCCAAGTTTTATGAAGTTGTTTTAGATTCATACTCTTCCTAATTGTTATACAGATTCTCCCCACTAAAGGCAAATTCAGATCAGGCCAAAGGACAAATGCCTAGTATTACCAAAGGAGTAATTTTCAGCTTATAGTGGCATGTACAGGGAGACTCACTCCTCGACTTATAATAACATGATGAGTTCAATTTTTGTTTAAATATTTTAAGGGCTCCCTTATAACAGAAGGGTTTAGAAATTCATCGGTTCTCTACAGCTATAGATGCAATTATGTAACCCCGTGACTAATCATAGTATGACCTAAGACAAGGTATTACTCGTATGGTTATCCAGTGAAGGATTAGTAAGTGGCATCTCCCGTCACCATTGTTACACAAGAACTTAGTTTTAAATTTGAAAGTTTCCCTGCACGATCCCTCCAATACTTATAGAATCCAAGTATATGCAAAATGTTTAATAATTCGTGGGTAATATGCCCAGAAGGCTCAGAATGGTATATATGTTGTGATTATAGGCAATTGAATTAGTTCCTTATGAGTCAAAGATGTGATAGTAGCCAAAGTTATGAGACACATGTGTTACTACTGTTAAATAAGATACCCAAGTTGGTTAATTAGGCGAATTGACTATATTAGATATTAACTTAGGAGGGTACATAAATAATTTTTGTAAAATTCATGCATCCGTCAATCCCGATTGTTTACTGATTTATGTAAGCCCTTTTAATACGTTTCAGCTCAAGGCTAAGTATTTTAAATTACCTTATAGGAATATGTGTCTATAGGATCATCTTTTATGATTATAATGGAGATGAATTATGTTATTATCTATACGAGTGCTAAGAATAACAGGAGATATAGCACCAACAATTATCCTTGGGAATAAGTTATTACGAGGATGGTTATTTGCGAAATCTAATTAACTAGGGAGATATGTGAATCTTTTTATGGACACCGAGCTTGGAGAGTAGTGTTTTAAATTGTTTTAAAAGGAAAAATATGTACAGGTTTATATGATTGTGGTTTGTACTAATGTCAGAAGAGATTGTTACATGATCAAAAGGTTAGGCTCGAAGGATATGAGGAAAAGACATAAGATAAAAATTTATGAGAATGTCCAAGTTAATAATAGATAAATTATTAGTTACCTACCTTTGGAACGGTGGTGGTTATATTTGACATATAGCAGAATGTTATATGAATAATAAAGTATATGCATGAAGTAAGGTTCCCGATTAAGGTACAACTTTTTTTAAGGGTTAGAAGAATGATTTATAATCTATAAAAGTACCAGTTATATATTGAATTAGGTTAATGTGAATTTACCGGGGTAAATTTTTCCGATTAATGTTATAAGGTTATACATATTTTATGCCTTGAAGTTTATTCGTTATATGTTATATGCTCTATGATTTAGAGCTAGACTCTTTCTTGCAACTTGTTTCTTAACTTACTAAGCTATGTGCTATATATTTCTTAAGAAAAATTATATTTTTTTATAATCCCATCATAAGTCAATTGTCCATGGAAAGTTTTATATATGGGCCAACATGTTAGAGATGTTACAAATTATGAACTATGACTGAGATGACTACATTTAGTGTTTTATAGATGGAAAAGGCATTAGATGCCTATAAAGAGTAAGTCGTCAAGAATCTATTTTTAAGTGTGTTACAATACAATTCCTTACAACATTATATGCACTACATATTTCATGATGCAAGGATATACATGCCCCTCATCCCATAGTTTTGTTACTTCGCTTGCTAAGTTCCCTTCGGTGGTTAATAATCTACACATTATTTGCACCATAGAGCCCTTACTACATTCTACATGCTATGTGATCCAATTGAGTATATTCTTTTTGTTTTATAAGGAACTTGCTAATGTGTTATATGCTACATGAACACTTGATGCATATGCACTCCTCCCAAAAGGAATAATGCCTTAATGAAATGCTTGTTGTAGCTTCTCCATTCATATTATTAAGCATAATTGGTAATGTATTACTTTCCGTTGATCCATTGATTGAGTTGTAAGCATGATCGCTATTTCTGAATCCTTTATGCTAATATGTTATTGCAAGCCTCTTTTGGAAGTGTTGAGTATTTATTTTGTCACATGTTCCCGAGTTGAAATGAATTAATTGTACTCGTAGCACCTAAATATTGAAAAGAGAAGTGCATGATGAGTTCATTTCTAAGTTAATGAAATATTAATTTCTTGTGTTATTCTTAAAACCATGTTTACGTTGTGTCTACAGTTTTAATTCCTTAGAAAGGAGACGATAAGAGTTCACTCTGTAAGAATCTTATGTTTAGAGTGTCTTGTAAGTGTTATTTGTCTGTTGTTTTAGACAATGGTAAGCGTAAGAGTGATAGATATTCCTACCATTATATGAGATATTTTATATTTCCAGTTATCACGTGATTCTCCCCCTCCAAAAAAAAAACACATCCCACAAGTGTCGGGTACAAGACCTCATATAGAGAAGTATTCTTGTCATAGCCTAAACTCCCTAGAGTCATTTTTGTAAGATGGAAGCTTTATTTGAATTGGGATTATTTTCTTAAGGTAGTGGCAATCATAGGGAACTAGTTAAGCTAAGTGACTATGTATAGATAAGAGTAGTCATGAATTATAGCCTGTGGCCGTAGTTGAGTATAATAACCAGAAAGAATTTTAGTTATTGGCTTATTAGAATCTATTTTTCAGCCAATATGATTTGTATAATAATTTGTTAAGAACTTAATGTTAGGCTATTCAGACCTAAGATCCAGCTAACGGAGGCTTCCTCAAAAGTTAAACAAGACATACCAATATGCTTCTTGAACAAGTAGTTTTCTAGATGAAAGAGTATTTATATTAAGATTATAACTTATATTGTGTATGTGATACCTATTCTATAAAAAAAATTGACTCTTTATAGGTCATAGGCTCAGGGGATACGAGCATCAAAGATTTAATTTCATTGATTACGCTTCTATGTGCCACACACCTTATAGTATCTTTGTTCAAATTATGTAAGTCTCTTGAATTGTTATTTAACATGCTTAATTCATCCGCCGTATGCTTAATGACACATAGGTAACGAGTTCATAAGTTATTTTTGGAGTATGATAAGATTATGTGTTGGTATGACACGATTAGGATTTCTCATATGTTATATGTTTTCATGTCCTAAAAGCTTGTGTGCTATGTAAATTTATTTTTCCTCTCTTGTTAGAATGTGTGACCATCTTCGTGTCATGGTATTTGACTAATTGTTACATGGTTAATCGTTATTAGCATATATTCTACCATATATCTTACTATAATTTAGATTACACGTCCATATAAGTTCCACTACTCAGATGACATATGCATGTTAGGACTTACATGTTTAAAAGCTAAGATACTTTACTAGATTAGATGATTACATTCCCTTGTGCTCCATGATTTATGTGTTATGAATTCTATATGAATTTTTGTTCAAACACTGCATGCAATTCTGAGTATACCACTCGAGTGGATAGATAAGGATAACTTACCCTTTTGAACTGCAAGAAGTGTTATATACTACCTGGTAGTATTGGTAAAATTCTTATTAGATATTGTCTTGTAAATACATTTAATATCGCCCCGTGTGCCACATAGGTTGGATTCTTCTGCGTTTTAGGTGCTTGGACTCCTTTTTTACAGAGGAAACTCTGCCAAAAAATTTGGCAAATCATTATGACTTACTCCCAAAAGTAATACCTTCATTCGAGGATGAATGTTTCTAAGGGGGGAAGGATGTAACACCCTGCATTTTTTTAAAAGTAAGCAGGCTTAGTATGTTACACTCACTACTTTCACGAGGGGATGCATCATAAGTAAATCAATATGAGCCTGAAAAGTTAAGTGTCGTGAGGGTTGGAGGTTAGGCTAATCGAAGATGTTATAAACTGTAAAATAGGGGTAGGAGTAGGAGTGTTGGACTCTATAAGGAAAGGTGTTTTATGAGGTATTTGAATCATGAAATGTTCGTATGTTATGTTTTAAAGTCAGCCAAGTTGTAAAACAAAAGTTTTTCAAAAATTATCGCAAGTTACTTTCATTAGTTCTATGAAATTTAGGTCAGATGTCACGGAGCATTTATCTCAATATACTTGGAGTTATGGGGTAATCCACCCACCAAATTGAAGTTCTATGAGTCTAGTTTTAAATGCACTAAACCGTTTGATGATACGACTTTGGAGTAGAGAGATATTCACATTTTTGTGAGGCTGCACAAGCAGGCAGGTCGAGTGGGCCCCTAAGTCGGTGGAAATTTCAAGAGGATATATACAACATTTTCAGTTA
The DNA here is from genome assembly GCA_003996215.1 of Jaltomata sinuosa. Classification (NCBI taxonomy): domain Eukaryota; kingdom Viridiplantae; phylum Streptophyta; class Magnoliopsida; order Solanales; family Solanaceae; genus Jaltomata; species Jaltomata sinuosa. The sequence continues at coordinate 27,666 of QJPP01002847.1, read as the reverse complement.
ATTTTAACTCAGTTTTTATCCCAAATAAGAACCAAAACAGTCCCAAGTACTCTCTAAGGGTTCCCCTACCATCTAAGCCATAATCTATGTGATTTCAACGTAATTTAACCCTCGGAAATTTCGTTGAAATTGTGTTACTTCTTTCCTCCTCTTTGGTTATGATTTGAAGGATTCTTCAAGTTTATGGAGTCTCGTATTTAGGTGGTGTTTCTGATGTTTGGAGGTAACAATTCTCACCCTTAATTTTATTGAGTGAATCTAAGTAATAGCTAAGCTATGTAAGCAAGAACACACGAATAGACGGTCGGAAAATCATATTTTGATTGTTATGTGATGTTGGGATATTTTGAAGTATTTTCCTAATGTTGTTGTTGCTGGAATTATGGGAAATAATCTGCAAAGTGTGTGGTTGTGGTTGATACGCATCTGGGAGAGAAGAAGGAGTATAGATGAGTGTTGAATTGTAAGATAAATTAGCGTAACCTTAGTTCTATTGTGGTATTGTGAATTTTGAATGGTTCCTTCTTGCTTCAAGGTCTCGTGTTTGAGGAAACTATTTCTTATTTGAGGAGAAAAGTTAAAATACTATAAATTCCATCAAGTTTAAGTTAAGGTCCTGCCCTCTTAACCCCTTATTGTTTATGAGGAGAAAGACATAATTCTCGACATAATTGTTGTGCAAATTCACAAGAAAGTGATAGGAAACCATGAGTTCAAATTATTATGGTTATGTTGAACTATTATAGGACTGTATTATATATATATATATATATATATATATATATATATATATATATATATATATCTGGCTTAAAAGGGTTGAAGACTCAGGGTTGGGGTTTGGTTGTGTCTGTTTTGGGGTTGGAAAGGAGGGGTGTGGCGATACACAGAGTTTTTGATTATTTTACAGGCATATTGTCGATTATGTTTGGGTGGATTTTTTCGTAGGCCACAAATTGTCAATAGTAGCTAGAAAAATATTCGTTATGTCTTTAATTTGTGGTTGTAATTGGGTGAAGAAAGTGTAATGAGACATACATTTAAAAAGACTTCGACTTACGAGCTAATCACCCGCCTAGTAGTCTATAAATTATTGATTTGACCCTGGCGTGTTAATGTTCTATTTGTAATGGTTGTGTCACTTGATTTTATGTAGATTACATACTGTAAGGAAGGGGTACATTCCATATTAATATCGCAAGACTCAGAATTGAGGTATGTTAAGGCTTCTCTATTTTTATCGGCATGAATCTTGAAATAAAACTCTAAATTTCCGAAGGGAGGAATTTGAGTATTGAATTTTAAGGAAGTGTTTTTGTGACTAAACAAGTCATAAGAAACTAAATGATACATTATGATGAGTCCAGTCTCTTTCTTACAAAAATATGATTTCGAAATAGAAATGCAAGTTATTCTATTATCGAGTTTTCCATTACATCATGATCCCTAATCAAGCTTTAGAAGGTACAAAAGTAAGTTTAGCAAGTCAAATCCATATTAATATTCAGATAGTAGGTTGAGTCCCAATCAGTAAATGAGAATAATTTTTAGTAAGTCAAGCCTAAGGAAGTTAGCTAAAGAAATCTTCATAATCAACGGAAGTAACTTTGGAAGTCAATCTCGATAATATGCATATTATGTATGAGTTGCGTGTGTTAGTGTGTACCGAGGCGCTACTGCCATATTGAGGCTATTATATACATAGTGTGCACCAAGGTGCTACTGCTATATTGAGGCTATTACATACACACTGTGCGCCGAGGCGCTACTGCCATATTGAGGCTATTATATACATAGTGTGCGCCGAGGCGCTACTACCATATTGAGGCTATTATATACATAGTGTGTGCCAAGGCGCAACCGCCATATTGAAGCTGATATATACAGAGTGTGCACCAAGGTGCAATTTCCCTTATAGTGGCTAATATTATATATATAGTGTGCGCCGAGGCACTATGGTATATCAGTGTGCATTATAAAGCGTGCGTTACAGTGGGATTAAGGTGTGTGTTGTTCTTTAAGAACAATAAAGAAGATTTGAGTCCAACGAGTCCTACAAATTACAGTTCACAGGTTTCATATTATATCTCATTCTTATTTACTGCTTGCAGCTTAATCATATATTTCTGCCTTACATACCAATATTTTTTTTGTACTGACATTCCCATTGCCTGGGGGCACTACATTCATGCATGTAGGTACAGATAGAAACCCAAACAGACCTCTTCAATAGGAGCTAAAGTGTTCATCCATTTATGTAAGCTCTATTTTCTTGGAGCTGACGAGTCAGAGGTCCAACTTGTATTATGAGTATGCGTGTAGCAAATGGGTAGGTCGGGGCCCTGTCCTGACTATACGATAGTTTGATTACTCTAAGAGGCTTGTAGACACTTATTGAGTTGTTAGTATGTTGTTTATGGCCTTGTTGGCCTTCTGTTTACCCATTCTGCAGTTTATAGTTTTGTCGATCCAACTACTATCTAGATTATATGAGTTTCAGTGACTCGCTCGATCAAGTAAGGCATCAGGTGCTAGTCTTGCCTCCCAAGGTTGGGGCATGACAATCAAGGACCAGGCATAGGTCACGTCAGTCTTATTACCCGATGGTCAGATTCTTCAGGACACCATATTTAACCATCTCCTAGCATCAGGGGAGAAGTAGACACTTGTGATACCCCCAGCACTGGGCCAGTAGACTTGCCCTTTGAACTCTGCATCTACCAATGTATCTCTCTACTAGGTCATATCCCAAAATTTGTACTTGGCATCGTATACCTCCTTGGAGACGTGAGTCACCCCTAGCACCTCATTGATAGTCTAAGCATCCACGAGGACATCTACACCTTGGATCCAGATGGTAGGGTTGGGATCATCCCAACGGACAATGGGGAGGATAACATAGAATTATCGTACCTAGCCTGTTCGCGTGGGAGGGGGAGCCACTAACAAGGATTCTTAATTAAACTCTTTGATCCTGCATTGAAACTCGGCTGCTTTTCCATCCACACTTGTCATTTTGCAGCCCCTCTCATAGAAAAATCCTACTCTCCTGTATTCCAAGAAGCTCTCCTGACTGGCATCATCAGGGAAACTCTGATAAGAATACTCTTGCACTGCTTCGTCAGCCATTGGGGGCGATAACCTGTAATCTAACAAGAAGGCGGGATTATACCTCGATGAGGCATAAGAGATTAAGAAAGGGCGAATTTTTTTTCTAAGTGTTAGCCTTAGGAGCTACTGTTTTTCGGTCTTCCCCCATAGTGGAGGAACGCCCGCCATAACAGAACTACCATAGTGGAAACATATATGTTGTAGTAGGACTGTTATAGCAGAGCCTAACCATACAATGGTATTCATCATCCCAGTAGCCTCAAGGGGTGCAACAATGGCTCCCCTTGACCCAAAATTCAGGTTTCAACATTCGAAGTTCAGATCTACATACATAAAGTACCCTATTACTGTTTTCTACAAAAATATAGGCATTATAACACCCAAATTTCGTCCAAATCACAAATTTATTCAAGAACAACCCTTCATATCCCACACTATTTTTGGCCTATTTTTGGCTAAAGTTGTATAATGCTTACGCCTGGATGTTGTAGTGGCGTTATGAATGTAAGGGAAGCATCCATACTTTGGAAATCCAACAATAATCTAACCCAAGTTCAAGTTCAAAAAACCACTATAATATACACCCCCAAATCCTTGTTTTCTGCCATAATCATATCTAAATTGATGCAAGGAAGTAGTAGAGGGAGTAGAAGTGATTGTTACCTAAAATTTTTGACGTCAGAAGTAGGGTGATCGGGTGATGAAGGGAGTATTTTGAAAGGAAATAGAGGAGAATGGGGATGAAAACCCATTTCTCCCCTATTTTAGTGTGTTGCCAACTGCTATAGATATCGGTACTCTGTTGTAGCAGAACCGCTATAGCGGTATAATGTCCACTATATCGGACGTGTTAGTCCATTTTGGTAATGGAATGGTTCTCCCAGGTCTTTTTAATTCTTTTGCTCTAACATTATCCGAGGCCCTAGATTTCTTTGTTACTCAGAAAGGTACACATCATAATTCTATGGATAGCTCGAGAGAGAGGCATTCCTTTTCTTAGCGAGAAAATATTTTTTGTCATCTTACTTTGGGTCCAATTAAATAAGGGGAAGTATGATATTTTACATAGGTTCCTGAATATGCGGTCACTTGGGACAGTAAGGGTCCCGGGCTAGTTTTTTTTGTCTTCTTGATTTTGGGATCATTTGAGGATGAACGATGGGTAAATTGGTATCTATTGCAATGACCAGATTCGTCGTTATTTTAGAAATCACATTATCACAAAAATTTTAGGAACGATTAAAATATGTTTTGTATTAAGAAGGGTTGACGTGATGGAAAATTTGTAATGTTGAAAGTTGGTCTGAGCTGAAGTCACTCTGCTATAGCAGTATTTATTCTGCTATTGCGGTAGCGCTATAGAGGATGGCCATATGCCATAGCAGAATGATAGGTGGCAGTAGCCTCAGAACGTGAAATTCATAAAAGCCTTCTCCTCCTCAGTTGGAAATTATATGAGGGTTTCTCCAAAAAAACGCTCTTAAGCTACTCCAAGGCTGGGAAGCCATAAGGGGGAGGGATTTCAGCCAAAATGATATAGAACAATGGATGTTGAGATTGTCATCCAGTTGAGAACACCTTCATAGAGCCAGAAAATGCATGGTGTAGTTGCTTGACATCTAGGTAGGCTAGGTTTTCTTACCGAGTAGATTGACCTTTTTCCATTTTTATACTTATTGTATAATTGAAAAGGGAAATCCATGCTTAGGCCTTCGAGCACGGAGTCTGGTGGAGTATGGTGTTGGTTATATGTGAGCTAGGTTTTAGTTGGATGGGATTGTCGTGTTGTCGTGTTGTCATGTTCTAGGATGTACATGTTTACTTAGGTATGGACAAAAATGATAGAATTCAGGGACTGGGATATCAGGATGGTTCGGGGGATCAGAAATGCTCGGGTAACTAAATGGCTAGATAAAAAGGGAAATCCTAGGTAAGAATTCGGGAAAATGATTATACTAGTAAAAAGTGGTTGAATTGCTAAGGCTAAGTGGCATTTTTCCCCATATTGTAGTATCTAAAGAGGAGTTTGGGAATCAATATGTCTACTAAATGTGTGTAAAGGGGGTGAATGGGGGTTTGTTCTTCGGATGGGACCCAAGGTTGAGTTATGTACCTGGGGTAACCGTAGGTAATGGTTATTAATTTCTAATACGCATTATGTGTTCACATACTATTTCATAGTAGTGTATGGGTTGCATGTTTATGAAATAAATTGTCAATGTCTTGTTGTCCGGTAATCAATCTTTTGAAATGAACTTCTTTTGTTTGCTCATTGGCTTTACAAGTATGTTTGTTCATTGGTTGTGATTGATTTGACTTATTATGACATTCAGTTGGCTCGGGTACCACGCCTGGTATGGGTATACTAACGGTTGGCTCGGGTACCATGCCTAGTATGGGAATTACTAATCATTGGTACCATGCCTGGTACGGGAATCATAATGGTTGGCATGGGTACCACACCTGGTATGGGTGGTTTTAATTGCATTGTTGTATTCTTGTGATGGTTCCATGAGTGGACCGGGTTTTATTCTTGAAGAATTCTGCATATGGTTCATAAGAGGCCAAGTGATTTTATGTAAATATGAGTTTGGTCTTAAGGTAGACCGGGATTGCATATTTAACACTTAGGTGTTTTTAAGGGGATCCCAGGGTGGGTCCCGGCTATGTGGAATGGAAATGCTTATTGTTTTCTTTGATTGTTGATCATGGTTATAAAGTGGATTACATATGGTTGATAAACTAGGGGAATGACTGAGAGTCTGGCGTTGTATGTCTAGCTAGTATTATCATATGGAGATTTGTCTAAGGATCCTTGAGAGGTCTAGATACTGGTGAGTAGTACCATAAGGGTAGTGGGTCTGGATCGGGAGTTACTGGGTTTTTTCTGGGTATATTTCCATAGGGGTTGACTATAACAACAGAGTGGTAGTTCGGGTCTGTGCTAGGTGGTTGGGCTAGTGTGAAGTGACTTGGAAAGTCTAAGGTTAAGATGACTTAGGAAGTCTAAGGTTAGTGTGACTCACGAAGTCCTAGGATCCAGGGTGCAGAGTCTCGAGTGAGGGAGTTAGCAGCGGAAGGAGTAGGAAGGGTTAAAACAAAATCCATAATTAGATGGGTGTTGATATTGGGTCTGGATAAAGGTGAATGTTGGAGGTTTGAACTACATTGTTTAATTTAATGCTTTCCCTGATTTTCTTATATGATGGTATGAGTGGATTCGGGTCGACCGATGATGAATACCAGTACGTGTGTTTGTATTGATTCTACTCTTGCTATACCTTTTTGGTATAGTCTAGTTGCAGGATTGGTGATGTTTCATAGCTACAGGACGACGACAATCTTCAACAGCTTCTACTCTTGTTCCATGGTGGGAGCTATGTTATCTTACTTTTCCTTGTATTATTCATGTAGTAGCTCTTGTACATGTTTTAGACTAGGTCCTAGAAGGGTGATTTAAAGTTGTAAGACTATTTTATTGTATTCTTCATAAAGGGTTTTCCTGATTAAAAGGTTGTAAAGGCTTTCGCGTATCAAAAAGGTTATTTCATGGATTACTTTTTTTTCCGCATTTACCTGTTAAATGGTTGGTAAGGGTTCGTCTATCTAGGTACATAGAGTAGGTGCCCGCACAGCCCGGTGGGTTGGGTTGTGACAGCCTGGTATCACTTATATTGTATGGAAGGGTACTAATAACCATGTGCCGAGTGGAGTTATATCTTTTCTGAGAGCCCAGCAGTTGGTTAGGAAGGGGTGCTTTGCTTATCTTGCTTACATATGTGATACTAGTGCCGCCACACCTTCTATTTTGTCAGTTCATGTTGTTTGTGAGTATTCAAATGTGTTTCCTACTGATCTATCGGGTCTTTCTCCTAATCATGATATCGACTTTGGTATTAATATTGATCCGGGAACTCAGACAATTTCTTTTTTGTTTTATTAGATAGCACCTGCCGAGTTGAGAGAGCTTAAAGAGAAGCTTCAGGATCTTCTGAGTAAAGCCTTTACCATGCCTAGTCTATCTCCGTGGGGTGCTCCTATTCTGTTCGTAAAGAAGAGAGATGGTTCCTTACATATGTGTATTGACTACAGGCAACTGATTAAGGTGACCATTAAGAACATGTATCTAATGTCGCATATTGATAATATGTTTGACAAGCTACTAGGTGCAGCGTTGTTTTCTAAGACAGATTTGAGATCGGGTTATCATCAGAGAAGGATTAGGACTATCGATATTCTAACGACTGTCCTTAGGACTCGATACAGCCACTATGAGTTCCTAGTCATATCTTTTGGTTTGAAATTTGCCCCAGCAATATTTATAGAGTTTATGAATTGTGTGTTCATAGCCTACTTGGATTCGCTTATTATATTTTTCATCGATGGCATCTTGGTCTGTTCAAGGAGTAGAGAAGAGCATGAGAAGCACTTGAGAGTTATGCTTCAGACCTTGTATGATCAGCAATTGTATACAAAATTCACTAAGTGTGAGTTTTGGGTTGAGCCCGTGGCATTCTTGGGGCATGTGGTGTCCAATGATGGGATTATGGTGGATCCGGTGAAGATTGTGGTAGATTGTAATTGTGCTAGACCTACATCTCCTACTGAGGTTTGTAGTTTTGTCAGGTTGGCAGGTTATTATAGACGGTTTATGGAGGGGTTTTCTTCTATAGAAGTGCCATTGACTAGATTGACTCATAAGAATATCCCTTTCCAGTGGTCTGGTTAGTATAAGGCAAGCTTTATAAAGCTCAAGGCTTTATTGACCTTAGCTTTGATTATTACTCATCTAGTTGAGGGCTTGAGTTTCACCATTTATTGTGATGCTTCGGGAGGTGGTTAACCCGGGGCTACTCATTCCAGAGTTGAAATGGGAGATGATAGCTATAGACTTCGTGGTTGGCTTACCGCATACTTTTTGGAGGTTTGATGTTATTTGGGTTATTGTGGATAGGTTGAAAAAGTTTACACACTTTCTGCCGGTTCAGACTTGATATAGTTAAGAGAGGTTGGCTTAGATCTACATTCGAGAGATTGTCTGTTTGCACGAGATGCCTATTTCTATCATTTTTTACCATGGTACTCAGTTTACATTGTGTTTCTGGAGGTTGATTCAGAGAGAGTTGGGTTCTCGAGTTGAGCTTAGCATGTCCTTTCACTCATAGAATGATGGTTAGTCAGAGCATACTATTCATGTTCTGGAGGACATGTTTTGGGCTTGTGTTATTGATTTCAGAGGTCAGTTGGACCAGTTCTTAGCCTTGGCAGAGTATTCATAGAATAATAGCTACCATTCTAGCATCTGGATGGCTCAATTTGAGGCATTGTATGGTAGGCGGTATAGGTTTCTAGTAGGGTGATGTGATGCCTTTGAGGTTAAACTGTGGGGTACCAATCTGTTATGTGATTCTATAGGTCAAGTTTGGGTAACTCAGAGAGACTACGTACTGCCTAGAGTAGGAAGAAGAACTATGCTGACCAAAGGGTGCATGACTTGGAGTTCATGGTAAATGACAAAGTCTTTCTTCATGTGTCGCCCATGAAGGGTGTGATGAGGTTCGGTAGGAGGGGCAAGCTTAGTCCTAGGTTCATTGGCCCTTTTAGATTATGTGTTACATTGGGGATGTAGCATATGAGTTAGCCTTGCCTCAAGCTCTTTCTTGTGTTCGCCTTGTTTTACACGTTTCTATGCTGAGATGGTATATTATGGATGAGTCTCACGTGCTTCAGTTAGAGTTGACAGTTGGATGAGTCATTGTCGTTTGAGGAGGAGCCTGCTACTATTTTTGATAGACAGGTTATAAAGTTGAGGTCTAAGGAGATTCCTTCAGTTAAGGTTTAGTGGAGGCAATATCAAGTTGAGAAGGCTACTTTGGAGACCAAACTTGAAATACGGACCAGATATTCCCACCTTTCTAATCCTTCAGGTACCTTCTTTTCTCTAACTTTTGAGGATGAAAGTCCTTTTAGTAATGGATGTTGTAATGATACTCGTGGTCATTTTTTCATTTTCATGCATTTTAACCATTTTGACCCTTACTGTAGCTTCTACACTGCTTATGTGACTTATTAGGATGGGTGGCATACTTCTCGAGGTGTTCAATCGGGTTTAGAAGAGTTTCCTTATTTTGGAATTCCTAAAGTTGAAATGTTTAACATTGGTCAACATTCAGAGTAAATGGTCTTGGATGAGAATTACAATTATGTATGTGTCGTTAGCTCCGGAGCATGGATTTTGGGCTAGTGGAACCTTTGGTTTAGGTGCAAAGGCTTTCAGACTCATTTTGGATACTTGGGTGAGTTTTATGTAAAACCAGTAAAGTGTTGACTTTGGTCAACATTTCATCAAGACAACCTTTTATGGTCATTTTGATAATTTCATTGGGTCCGTAATGCCATTTTCAATTGGGTAGCATGTTTGGTTTGTGCTCATGGGATTTCGAATAAATCCCGAGGGTCCATTCAATGACTTTTGAACTTGGTGTTACAACTGGTTTTTCTAGCTGTTGGTGCAGCTATAGGTCCTTCATCGCATTCGTGATAAGGGCCTCACATTCACAATGGTCAACATTTTTTACCATCACATTCGCGAGATGGCCTCCACATTCGCTATGAAGAACCCATTGGGACCCGATTCGGGGTCCTTCTTCGCATTCGTGAGGAGACCATCACGATGGGACTCCAACTGGTGCGGTCTCACAATTGTGAGGGGTCCCCCGCATATATGATGAAGGGACCCCCGGAAGTTAAACATTGCTCTACTTTGGTTTTTTCACCATTTTAACCGAAAGTTTGGACATCTTTAGCTTGGAGAGCATTTTCTTGGAGGATTTTTCACCATAATCTATTTTGAGTAAGTTTCTTATGTCTTCTTGCTTTTTTCTTTTAGATTTACACGTAATCTCTCTCTAGTTTCGTAGAACTCATGCTTAAATTCTTGAATTTGCTTTTTGATTGCAGTAAACTTTCAGGGCTATTTTGGGCCCTGAAACATATCCCATTGGTGCCCAAATTTTGGGCATGGGTTTATGACCGTATTGGGAATGTAATTGCAATTTTTGTGTCTGAGTTTGTTAACGGGCACCGAGGGTCAATTTTTGGCCTAAAATCCTAAAATGTGTGTCATTGTTCAAATCTAAACTCATAGAATATATTTTTTGATAGTGTGGCAGTGATCTGAGGCATTTTCAAAGGGAAAGGCTCACGAGTGATGGTTCGCGATTATAGTTCAGCCCGAGGTAGGTTACGATTTACTTCTTTTAGACTTAGCTCAGTTAGATTGTATATTTTATAAGTTCCATGATAGTTAGGGATGCTTGTAGGTAGAATTGGTTCTACGAGCCTCACGTAAAAATTGGCAATTTTCGGGACCTTAGATTAGTACTTAAACCTTAGTTTAAGTTGCTTTAAGTCTTAATGTGATTAGGATAAAATCCTTAGTGTATAATGGAGGAGGATTTTCATGGTAGAGCAGACTGTTACTTTTAATTTATTATGGTTTCTCTGTTTCAAATTTAATTACCATTTATTGTAAAATTGTACGCCCGAGGCCATGGTTTTGGAATAGATGGGACTCCAGGTCAGTGTCTCTTACTGGAAGGGTGGTTTACCCTATTTGGTGTATTTACATGATTTCTGTATTGGCACATATACATTCATATTTTCATATACATGGTTCATGGCACGATTTGGAGGAGAAATATTGGTTTTCCGGATATAAAAAGTGGTTTTTCACCCTTGCTACATATTTTGGATTCCTAAAGGATTTGTACTACTTTACTACTGATTTTCGACTTTTAATATTAAAATGCCTCATCTTTTAATGATTTGAGCTCCGCGGAGAGCGTACTACTTTACTCAAGTCCAATGTAGATTTCGAGCTTACATTTGCTTTATTGTTACGTCCGATGAGGATTCCAAGCTCATATTTGCTTATTGCTACGTCCGATGAGGATTTCGAGCTCATGTTTACCTCCTTGTTACATCCTATGTAGATTCTGGACTAGCATTGCATTGGCCTCATATTGCATTAAATTCATCTCATAATGCACCGCATCTTTCTTGTATGATTACACATTGAGTGTCTATTTCCTTTATTATTATTATTATCTTCACCGTCAATTGCTAGTTATATGATATCTTGGTTTAGTTCAGGCGTATATGTTTACCTTATAGTTATCTTTATTATGTCTGTACTTCTAGGTTGATTGAAATGTTAGTTTACCTCCATGCCTCTTATATTATAATATCTTGAGCCTGGTCGACCTATGATGCCTACTGAGTACTCTGTGTTTTGGTACTCATACTATATTTCTGTATCTTTTTCTGATGCAACACCTAGTACAAGCCAGAATCTTACGTCAGGCGAATGTTTACATAATAGATACTCTCCCCGAATCCCAAATTAGTGGAAAGTAAGGCTTCTAGTTTCAAAAATCCAAAATCAATAGTAAAGTTGTACAAATCCTTTTTAAAAGTTCAAAATGCATAGAAAAAGTGAAAAGCCACTATTTAGCTCGGGAGCCAAACATTGTTCCTTTAGAAAACTCTTTATATGCCATACTCATGAACACCGAAATGGATGAAATTATATAACATACCGTACACACTCAATTAAGCACAAAATATAAACCAAAGAGCAGGGCAAGAGTTCCCTCAAAACAAGGTAACTAAATTGGAGCTCCGTACGGTCCAAAGTTATGGCCTTGGGCCAATAGTTACACAATCACGATAAAAATAAGCAGAATAGGCAGAAAATAACCACAAAAATAACTAAAAGCACCTACTCTACCTCTAAAACCTCCTAAAATCATACTATGATTCTAGTCTGCCACGGGAATTCTACAAGCTCCTAAACTAAGTATAAACAGTATAATTCTAATCTACGGTCCCAAAATGACCAATTGATATGATCACATGATTTAAGCCTATTTCTACTCTAAGATCCTACCCAATGTTCCAATAATTTATAAAATATAGAATCTAACTAAGCCAAGTCTAAGAATAATATATGGTAACCTACCTCGGGGATGAACTGCAAGCATGAACCATTACTCGTGTGCCTTTCCCATCTGAACAACTTCACAAAGCCGCCACGCTATCACGAACATGAAGTAGGAGTCAAGACAAGAATAATGACACCCATATTGCTATACGGAAAAATGAGCCATAAATTAGGTCAGAAAATGACCCCAGGGGCCTGCACGACAAAATAGAAAATTAAAATCAGAATTATGTTCACAGTGGGTTCATAAACCCATACCCAAAATTTGAGTGCGAACGGGTCTCGTTTTGGGGCCAAAATAGCCCCGACGTCCTCTTTGATTAAGAAATTTATGGAAAATTAATGGAATAACCATGAATTAAAGAAGGAAAGGGAGAACGGACACAAGGGGAACTCAACTACAACGGAAGATTTCAAAATAATGGAGGAGAAAACAAACTGAAAACTACATCCCGATCACGAAGGACCCCACGTGGTTGTGAAGACCACGCTGGCTAGACCATTGCGATCGCGATGGTCCAGCCATTCAGTCGTGAAGAACAAGCTAGACCAGGTCCCAGCTGGCCTTCATCATGATCACGAGGGACCCCCTTGCCATTGCAATGGTTAAAAAGCTAAACTATTGTGAACTCGATGTTCACCTCGCGGTCGTGATGACCAAAATGGTCTTTTGCAACATTATAGCAAAACTCTAAGGCTAAAAAGTCACCAGATGGACCCCCGGGATTCATTTGAAACCCCATGAACACAAACCAACAATGCTACCCTATCAGAAATGGCATTCTAGACTCAAAAGGATCGATGAAACTCCCAACGGAGATCATTTTAATGAAAAGTGTGCTCCACGCCCAAAAACTAACTTTTACCAAAATGGAACCCAATAGCCCAAAATGAGTCTGGAAGCCTCGGGACCCAAACCAAAGGTCCTTCTAACCCAAAGTCAATGTTCCGGAGCTAACAATGCTGATAGAATTTCCATCAAAGGTCGTCTTCTCTGAATGTTGACAAAAGTCAACTCTACCAACTTTAAGAGTTAAAAAACAGGGAAAATGGGCTTAAAACACAAATGAACTGCCCGAGAACCAAACCGTCAATCTCAGAAAGTCATAAATGACCTATAGCCTATATGGGAAAGCTCGAAATGCAGAAAAAGCATGAAAATCAAGAATGACCTAGAGGGTCATTAAAACATCCACTACTAAAAGGACTTTCATCGTTGAAAGTTAAAGAAATAAGATACCTGAAGGCTCGAAAAGGTGAGGATAGTGGGTCCACATGTTGGTCTCGATCTCCTAAGTAGCCTCCCCGATAGGATAATGCTGCCACTGAACCTTAATTGATTGAATCTTCTTAGTCCTCAACTCCCTAACCCGCCTATCCCGAATATCAATAGGCTCCTCTTCGAAGGCTAGAGACTCATCCAACTAAACACAATACCACTAAAGCATGTGAGACTCATCAAGAATATACCGCCACAACAAGAAACATGGAAAACTGGATGGACACTGGAAAGAGCAGAAGACAAGGACAACTCATAAGCAACCTCCCTAATGCGATAAAGGATCTCAAATGGCCTAAAAATCCTAGGAATGAGCTTGCCCTTCCTCCCAAACCTCATCATGCCCTTCACGGGAGACACGAAAGAACACACGGTCACCAACCATAAACTCTAAGTCTCGGACTCTCTAGTCAGCACAACTCTTCTACCTACTCTGGGTAGTGAAAAGTATCTCCTGAATGACTTAAATTCTAGCCCTTAAATTACGAAGCAAATCAGTACCCATGGTCTAACATTAAAGGCATCAAACCAACCCACCGGAGATCTACACTGCCTACCATACAAAGCCTCGAACAGAGCTATTTGAATGATAAATGGTAATATTAATACAAGAAAACTCTACTAAGGCTAAGAACTGGTCCCACTGACCTGCAAAATCAATAATACAGGCTCACAATATATCCTGCAAAACCTAAATAGTACGCTCTGACAGACCATCAGTCTGCAGATGAAAAGTAGTGGTAAGCTCAACTCTGATACCCAACTCTCTCTGAATAAACCTCTAGAAACATGAAGTAACATGAGTACCACTATCAAAAATGATAAAAACTAGCACACCGCGCAAATGGACAATCTCTCGAATGTAGATTTTGCCCAATCTCTCAAAACTGTAAGAACTCTGAACCGGCAAAAAGTGAACAGACTTTTTCAGCTTGTCCATGATGAGCAAAATAGCATCAAATCTCTGCAAAGTATGTGGCAACCCAACTACGAAGTCCATAGCTATCTTCTCTCATTTCCACTATGGAATGGGTACCCTCTGAGTCAATCCACTTGGTCTCTGGTGCTCAAACTTCACCTGATGACAGTTCAAGCACCTAGACATAAAATCTGAGAAATCCCTCTTCATCCCACACCACCAGTAGTGCTGCCTCAAGTCATGATACATCTTAGTTGTACCAAGATGAATGGAATACCTAGAACAATGAGCCTTTTCCAAGATCAACTTGACCAGATCACAAAATCTAGGAATGCAAATACGACATGTAATCTTTAGAACACCTTCCGAATCTAAGATCGCCTTTCTAGCCTAATCGCCCAAAACCTTGTCACGAATGGTCCTCAACCCTGCATCATCAAACTATTATGCACAAATCTGCCTCAACAAGGAAGATCTGGCCCCAACACAAGCAAGAATATGACCGAGCTCAGAAATATTAAGTCTAACAAACCTGTTACCCATGGACTGGATGTCCAAAGCTAAAGGTCACTCCTCTCTTGCTATGAAAGCGAAGCTACCTATACTCACTGCCTTCAGGCTAAAGGCATCCGCTACCACATTTGCCTTGCCCAGATGATAAAGAATGGAGATGTCATAGTCCTTCAGTAACTCCAACCACTTGCGCTGCCTAAAATTTAGATCCTTCTAGTTTGAAATGTACTGAAGACTATGATGGTTCATGAAGATCTCACAATGCACGCCATACAAATAATGCCTCCAAATCTTAAATGCAAAGACTACCTCTGCTAACTCCAAGTCACTAGTGGGGTAGTTACTCTCATGAACCTTCAACTGTCTAGAATCATAAGCAATAACTCGACCCTACTACATCAATACACAACTCAGACCAACACCAGAAGCATCACAATACACTGTAAATGCTTGGACCTTAACCGGAAGAGTAAGAATCGGAGCTAAAATAAATAAGGACTTGAGCTTCAGAAAGCTCGCCTTACACTCATCAAACCACTAGAAAGGGGCATTATTCTGAGTCAATCTAGTCAACAGAGCTGTTATATAAGAAAACCCCTCTACAAACAATTTGTAGTAACCTGCCAACCTGACAAAACTATGAACCTCGGTAGAAGAAGTATGCCTAGCTCAATCACAAATTGACACAATCTTTGCCACATCTACCATATTCCCATTCTTGGACAAAACGTGCTCCAAGAATGTCGCAGACTCAAGCCAAAACTCATACTTAGTTAATTTGGCATATAACTGATGGTCTCGCAAGGTCTGAAGTACAACTCTCAGATGCTGCTCATGCTCCTCTCTACTCCTCGAATACACCAGAATATCATCAATGAACATAATCACGCAGAAATCCAAGTAGGATCTAAACACACAATTCCCAAACTCTATAAAAGTTGTAGGGGCATTAGTCAACCCAAAAGACATGGCTAGGAACTCATCATGGCAATATCGAGTCCTAAATGCAGTCTTTGTGATATCCACAGCCCTAATCCTTAACTGGTGGTAATCGGACATCAAGTCTATCGTAGAGAAAATCGCTGCACCCTATAGCTGGTCAAACAGATCATCAATATGCGGCATCGGATACCTGTTCTTAACTGTCACCTTATTGATCAACTGCCTATAGTCAATACACATACGCATGAACCCATCCTTCTTCTTCACAAACAGAAATAGAGCACCCCACGTAGACACACTAGGCATAATGAACCCTCTACTCAACAAATATTAGAGTTGATCCTTAAGCTCCCTCAACTCAGTTGGTGCCATCTGATATGGCAAAATATAAAAGGGCAGAGTGTCTATCTTAATATCAATATCAAAGTCGATGTCACAATTAGGAGAAAGACCAAGTAGATATGAAGAAAACATATCTGAATACTTGCAAACCACAGCAAGTAACTCAACTGATGTTGTGGGGGCACTAGTATCACGGACATAGGCAAGATAGGATAAGCACCCCTTACCAACCAATCATTGGGCGCTCAGGAAGGATATAAATGATACGCCCAAATTACACCTCAGTTAAGAAGCTTAAGCCGTCGTCGTCAAATATAGAATCCAACCAAGGTTGGGGTCGATCCCACAGGGAATAAAGTGTAAATTAAGTCGTTAGTGATGTAGGTGACTAGTAATCAATAGTTTCTGATAAATGGGGGGGGGGGGGGTTTGTGTGATCAATATTTGACAATGCAAATAATAATTTACGAGTTTCAACAAGTATTAATCAATATGAGAATGAACTAGGAAAGTGTTCACCATGGCGTCCTAACAATTTTAACTCAAAGCTTAATCGGGTTCTTTCTATATGTATATCACAATGTGATTGAATTAATGGTATCATCTAAACGTTTCTCAACCAAATAGATGAATTTACTTTTCAATTCTCTCGAACTTGAAAAGGTGAACTTTCTTATTTCAATCCTAAACATCAAGTAGATTAATCTAGTTACAGCAACAATCATAAGACGAGAGTTGGTAGTCTTGAATCCTCGTAGTTAATCAAATCTCCCAGTTTTAATCTCTTTTCTCAAGAAAATTAAACCTAGGCATGTCCTAATGTTTGCAACCACTAGAAAACATTAATAATGAATGATTAACGATGTGACAACATATAGATTGAACCCAATGCTACCTGTAATCTATATTGCTACCTTTGCCATGGCTTCCACAAACCTAGTTGTGGGAAGTTAGCTACTCATGCTATTCGGGAAAGAGAAGAAAATCATATTCATAATATAAAGAAAAGATTCTTACGATATATGAACACAAGCTTCAACTATCCAAGAACAAGAAACCAAAATCCCAAGAACAATGGAGAAAGAAGAAGAAAAAGTGTTTGTCTCGTGTTTTCTCCTCCCAAACTCATTCAAAACGTCTAACAAAATATTAGTTAATGAAAAATTAAAATAACCCTAACACTGGGTATTTATAGTAGTACATGAAATAAAGTCTAAACATAGAATTTTCAAAATCCCGCTTCGAATTGAGGGGTTTCCTGACGGACCGTCACCTATGTGACTGGCCGTCACTCTAGCCGTCGCCACTATCCAGTGCATGATATTCGTTAATTCTATCTTGATGGCTTCCTTGATGGTTCGTCAGCCTATTGATGGACCATCACTTAAACCGTCGTAATTATCCAGTGATTCAGTGCCTGGCAGTCTTATCCTGACGTCTTGGCTGATGGACCATCGCAGATGTGATGGCCCGTCACGCCAACCGTCGCCCATATCCAGTGTATCCTCTAGCTGCTGGCAGGTTTTGTGGCTCCCCTGACGGTCAGTCACCTGTGTGATGAGCCGTCAGGCCTTCCGTCAAGCCTAACCAGTATTACTTAGCTTTGAGTACTTTTCATTACCTTTCTATCCTTATCTCCATTTCCTGCAACTACAACATAAAAGCATCAAAAACCACAAAGGTTGCTTAAAAACTTGCGAGTATTCTTAGTTAAAGGCGTCAAATGTGCCATAGAATACCGGCATATCAACACCCTCAACTTAAAACGTTCGCTTGTCCTCAAGCAATATGACAGCAAAAACAAAACTGATGCCTCATCTATGATGCTATAAAACATGTTTCCAGCAACCATGGCTAATCAATGGTTCAAGCAATTCAAACCAAGCTCCCCCGGTACTACAAAAGTATTCTGAAAAGCTAACTCGTCAGGATCCAAGGGTGTCATTTAGATGTGACTGAACATTCTACATATACATGAATCGCTATCCCAACAATCAGAAAGTAATATTGCAATCCCGATACCCTCACAACAAGGAAGTCCCACACAAAAAGTTTCGGAACTAAGTAAGATGCTCACGCTCACAAATGATTTCAAACAATGCATATGCGATGCCATAGGCTTGCCCTTACTATTCTATTTTAGTTTTTCAGAAAGCTGCTCATGATCACTACAGGACTTGTTTTGGCTTGTAATGAGGCTTCGGGTGCAGGTAGGATACATTTTGGGGTTAGTGACTAATCCTTCCTTGGAATCACTGACCTACTATTTCCACTTAACTTTACTTCGTCCATCCTTATTCACCTTTTTCTTCCGTTCTTTCTAGCTACCGGTGCGGCCTCTTTATTTTGACAATTCTTTTTCATCACTTTTTTCGTTTCCTTTTTTTTTCTTTGTTTTCTTAGGCACGCACCCGAAATTTTCATTCTATCCACAACAAATCTTATCCATTCTATTTTAATTATCATTTACCTCTATAGTAGCCACCCTTAACTTAGGCTGATTGTCTGAGTTGAGGTGCACGATGTCCAAGGAAGGACCAGGGCCAAAATAGGGATTCAAAGTTAAAAAGAAATGGTGACAGGTCATTGAATGAATAGGATCAATTATGGCTCAAACAGGGATCAAAGGGATTATTTGCATTTGGACGGTCTTATAGGCTAAGTGGACTGCACACAAAAAGGGCTTGTGATCCTCTCCTAAGCAACTAGCTTCCATCTTCAACAAAATAGACCGGGCAAGTTCTAACTGCATGCACAGAGTAAGAATTTCAACCAAAATCTCACACACACTTCGCATCAGGAAACCATACCACTATCAATTATTGAAACAACAGTTCAGGCTAAACAAGATCGTTCTTCGCACATGCATACAAAGATACTCAAGGATCCATAACAGTAAACTTTCCACGCACAAGTACAAAAAGCAACTCTTTCGGAGGGGGCGCCTTTTTGTTTTAACCATTCACAGCCATGCTTGCTACAACATCACCCAATAATGAAAGTAAAAACAACTTAAACATGCCGGTTCTACTAGATAGCACACCGAAGGAAAAGAAGCACGTCAACAAAAACCTTTGGTGGTAATACCCCTACCCCTAACAAAAGAATCTAGCATTGTCCTCAATGCTCATCGAAACAGATATATAGAACAAAGGAATAGGGGTACCTGTGAAGCATATGCTTCGGGATGAGGATCAATGAGACCAGTTTCTACCGACGCACGCAGCTCATCAACATCTGGAGTCTCTCCAGACTCCGGTACTGCACTGAATGATGCCCCACCTGCTTGGGCACGCACTCTTTCCTATCGTAGCTACTCGTCTACCACCGACCGCTGCCTTTCAACCTCTAACTCGTCCTTCTCGGCTGATTTCTTTCTGTGCTTTCTCTTCTTTGACTTCTTTACCCCACTTTCACCTGCTTGGGGTTCATTAATTCTCAGTGGCCGACCCATCAAATCCACTATCGTGGTTTCTTCTTCCAAGTCCACGAAATCCAAAGTCTCACCATAAGGCGCTTTTTCTTGATTGAGGGCGGTGATATCATCCTTTACCTTCTTCAGTTCCACATCAAATCTGGCTAGGTCCGGGATGCTCATTTCATTTAGCCTTGCCTCCATCCGGGCTTCCATAGCATCGACCCTTGAACGCAGCCCCTCAAATGGCTTCAGAGCCTTCCGTATTACTTCATCAATGGTGGGTTTGAACAAGTCCGTCCAAGTGGAAATTTGTTTATCCATCTGTTTCTGTTTCTGCACCATTTTAGCAAAATTTCAGGGATTCATGTGATATTCCGGTGGTAGAGGAGGCCTTGCTGCACTGCCAGAGCTTTCGGCAGTAGCTCAAGTTGTTTGTGAAGTCTTCGGATCAAACAACGCAAGTGGCATGTCTGTGCCTGATGGAGTGTCGGTCACCTCGGAGGTGGTTGTGGTTGGTTCATAAAAAATCTGAGGCTTATGAATCCTTATGTCTAACTTAGTGTCATCTTTTGATCTGTCAATATTTTTCTTGGATGACGCTGTCACTTGATCATCAATACCATCCCATATTGGTACCTACGCACACCTACATAACTCAGTAACTAGACACGGGAACGACAAAGAAGAAGTAGTTTTCATGGCCCTGGTCCGCATCTCGTCTGCAATTATCATTCTGAAGTTGATGACGTACCCGACTATCAGACTTGCCACAAGGATGGCTCTTCCCTCATCCAAATTAGCGTCTCCACCTGTAGGAAATAGCCTGTACCGCACAACAGCCCACCAAAACTTTGCTATGAAACATAGTGATTGCTTCGATATCCATTCCCTCTGAGTTAGCCAAGATGGTGAGCCATCAGTCAATGTCCATGCTAACATGATCTCTGCGAGTATGTGTTGGCAAACTTGTGATGAAACTATGGCATATCAGGTGGAGGAATGTATTCAGGGCTGAAGAGGACTCTGTTAATCGTCTCTCGAGAAATGTTTACTTGTTTGCCCCGAACCGGAACCCCGTCCTGCCTTTGTAATGACCCTTCCGGTTATTTCCACGTATACGTTTTCCTTGAACCGTTAGAGCTTGTTGTAGCGGACCCAAATCACTTAAGGCTCGTCAGGACCGGTATTTCGGTGTCGGGCCCATTTGTTTGGTCGCATTATAAGTTTTAAAGTCAATAAAATCGGCAAAAGTTATCGTAAGTTCTTTAATAAATTTTCTGAACTTTGGGTAAAATGTCTCAGGGCTTTTCTCTCAATATATATAGAGTTAGAAGTCTCCCAAAATACCAAATCGAAGGTCTACGAGTCTAGTTTCCTACGCACAAAACCTCACGTCCAACTGATCTCAGAGTAAAAAGTTATGACTGTTTTACCGCGGACTGTCTGGCAGAAAATGGGTTGCGAACCGGGTCACGAACCGGGTCGGGTCAAACTCGATTTAAGCCTCAACTCCACGTTTTAAAATGCCATTTCAGTTCCGAAACAGTGAGAAAACATAAGGGAGGGTTCCAAGAGAGTTCTTTAGTATCGAAATCGTGCGTATTTGAAAATATTTTTGAAAGTTATATTATTATTACCTTTTCAAAATATTTTAAAGGTTTATGAAAAATATTTTTGTTACGATATAATTGTATATGTATTTATTTTATAAGGTTTGTATACATTGTAATATTTTAACGGAGATAGTAAATTTAGTTATGTTAAAAGTTATTATTATAATATAGTAGGTTTTATTCGAAATAATTTTCTATGAATTATGGTATATTTAAAAAGTTATATTTTTTATACCACGAATTTATTCAATACCCGAATACATACATAACGTGCTGGAAATGATTAAGATGTTGCCACCTCCACAACACGTGGAGGTGAGGCAAAGCAGCCAACATATTGTAGCTGCTAGGTGCCTAATTCATGGCTTATGCTATTATTTTATTAAGCTACTTTAGCATTTAATGCTAAAGGTAGGCTAATATATATTTTTCTTCCATTAAACATAAGTGGAGGGTCCAAATATGGCTTGCTGCAGATAGAAACCATTTCTGTTAATATTAAAAAAATCAATTATCGACATCAAGTTATTCAAGCCCGAGTCCGAGTTTGATTTCGTGTTGGAGGTTTTTCGAAGAGGTTCAAGCTTGTCATCGGACGACAGGTAGGTTACGGTTTATTTTCCCTAGACTCCGCATATATAGAATACAATTTTATTAATGGGAATCCTTGGGTTGGTTTATTAGGTTGGTACCACAGACCTCGACCGCTTTATTCATGTCTGCCTTCTTTTGTTTCTCCGTTGCTTGTAGTATTTGCCGATATATTTTATTTACCCTTGTGGTCATGTGAGGCCTTGTTGACTCTGGAACATAGAAGGTGGAATTTTGGGAATGTCCACGAGTCCCGGGCATAGAATTATCCTTCTAGGCTGGTTATGCTTGCTGAGTAGTTGTGGGCCTGTGCAGGGTCGATAGGTTGAATTTGAGCTGTTGGGAAGCTATTGTGTTTGATCATACCATTTTCATGCATAAAAAGAGGTTTTACTACGGTTTGGGCTTCGGGCCTACTGGCACCATTTTCTAAACCTTGCATGGCCCGGGGGAGCCATTTTTGATGAAAATAATTAGGAAATGGTTTGATTTAACTTGTGAATATTCCTGGGTAAAAGGAAGTAAAATTATGTTTTAAAACACCAGTTTTACTACGACGCTAGACTCGGCAGGGCCGGGGTGCTAGTTGAGTTTTCTTGCTACTCGAGATGATTTTTAGCCTCGGTCGGACCGAGCACCTGAGATGACTTTCTACTGTTTAGACCCGGTTATTCCCGGGCACCCTTGGAGGGGTTTTTTTTGAGATATTTTCCTACTACTTTAGTCCTGGACAGGGTCTGGGCATGCATATTCGAGACTGGGTCTCTATCTTGATACCGGACTTGCTTTCGGACGACATGTGTTGATACTGAGTTTTAGTATGGGGTATGGGACCTCCATGGACCTTGCCATCCGGGCCAGGGGCTACGGGTTGCATGTACCGGAGGAGGGGTATACGGTGGAGTAGAGGTATACGGGCAGTGTCCTTCCATGGAACCTACCTGTTGGGCCGGATCGGCGCCGGAGGAGGTACATACAGAGATACCATGGCACTTGAGATCTTCATGCATCATATCATTCATTGTTGAGGCTCCACCCTTGTTTGTTGTTTGCTGATTGTACGCTCCGGTAGTATGGGATGCCGGAGGGTTTGTTTTCACTTGTTTGTGTTCCTCGGTTGTATGGGCGGCCGGGGGACTGTAGGTAGACTTTTGCTATTTACTTACAAAATTGTTCTCTATTATGGATAAGTATGAGATTGGTTACTGCTAGAATGTTAGTTTCTGGATTTGAGATTGATGTGATTAGTTGAGTTTGATTCATGTCTCTGAGCATGCTTATCATTACTCTTTCTCTCTTCTTCTTACACTTGAGGTTACAGGTATACCGTTCATTTCGTAAACTTATTATGTATACATTGTTATTGCAAGGACCCCAGGTGCGTTACTCCTTACTTTCACCTGTGCCTATAGTGTGTATATTCTTCTTACTAGCCTCACATGTGGTTCTGTTGATTTCCCTCTGGGCTAGTTCCTGTGTACCTTTCGTTGATTTCTGTGACTGCTTCCTTCTATTCTGTCTATTACTACGCTTTTATTTTATATATGCCCAGTCGGCCTATGATACCTACTGGGTACCTTATGCTTCACATTTGGTGCTCACCCCTACCCCCCTGCATCTTTCGGTGCAGATCCTAGCGTGGGCCATCCCCGTTAGATCGTTGTGAATCGTGCTTGGAGATCTGTTGGGGACTACCTCAGACTGAGGGTGAGCTCTTGGCGATCGGAGCATAGATTTAGTTTATCTTTTGCTTCATGTACTCTATTACCATTCAGATACATCTGTATATATTGTTTTGGATCGTTTGCACTCCATGTATGTAGTTTTGGCTCTATACTATGATACCAAGTCTTGGGGTTTGGTTTAGTTTCCGCATATGTATATATTTATAGTCCTTTTATCTGTTCTCTTCGTCTTGTTCTCTTATTTGTTAGATAGTTGCCCATTACTAACTGTTTTGGGCTACGGGGATTGGTTCACCTACCGGGGGTTGTAGGTGTCATCATGACCGAGAAATTGGGTCATGACAACTTGGTATCAGAGCTTTAGGTTCACCGGTGTCATCGGTATAGGAGCCAATGTCTAGTAGAGTCCTGTAGATCGGGGAGGAGACGTCTGTACTCAATCTTTGGGAGGCTACAGTGGCATTTTAGGAAATTCGACTCTTTCATTGCTTATGTGTCATGCGTGAAACCCTTGAAGTTTTTGGATATCTCATTTATTCTACTTCATTCTTCCGCAGATGGTTCGTACGAGAACATCGGCATCACGCGGAGATGAGCCTCCCACTCCAGCTAAGGGTCGAGGACGCCCTCGATCAGTGGCACCTGCTAGAGCTGCTAGAGTGGAGATAGAGCCCGAGCAGCATGTGGTTCAGGGGGCAGCCCAGGTACTACCAGCTCCAGTACCAGCTCCACCACCAGCTCCAGTGCCCACTTCTGTGCCAGCTTCAGCCGCAGCTCAGTCTCCAGATATTCGGGGATTACTATTACAGCTTTTGGATGTGATTGGAGAGTGGCCTTCTGAGGTAGCACAGACATACGCTCAGGGGGCAGCCCTGGGTGCACAGAGCTCAGGAGCGCAGCCTGCTACTATGGCTCCCCGTGCGGAGGTCATTCTGGTTCTATCTGTTGCACAGCCTCTTGCTCCTTGCACAACTATGACAGAGTAATAGCAGAAGGCGTTGGGTAGGTTTTTGAGGTTACCACCTCCGAGGTTTGCTGGTACTTCTGGACAGGATCCACATGACATTATTACTACCTGTGAGGAGATGTTGCATCATTTGGGTTTGTTGGAGACTCACGGGGTTGGTTATACTACCTATCAGTTGGAGGGCCCAGCGAAGTTATGGTGGAGGACCCAGGTTGCTTGTAGACCACCATCGTCACCTCCTTGACCTGGTCTAAGTTTTATGAGGCCTTTACAGCCAAGTTCCTACCTCAGAGTGATCGTGAGTGTCGCAGGGAGCAGTTTACTCACCTTGTGTAGGGGTCTACGACTATATCAGAGTATAAGACCCATTTTCATCAGCTAGCACCGTTCGGAGCTATGATCATTCCTACCGAGGCTGATAGGATTCGCAGATTTGTATGGGGTTTGAGGCCAGAGATCAGGCAGCCAGCTGAGATATTGATTGCCAGTGGTCGGTCATTCCAGGCTATTGTAGACTATGCCCGTACTGTGGAGGACTTACAACGACATGATCAGGGGTCCAGAGATAAGAGGCCTCGATATCAGGGTGTCTATAGTGGTTCCACATATGGTGGTACAGGTCCTGGCTAGTGGAGCCGGGGTTATCAGCCACAGCAGCACCAGGGTCAGTCCAGCCGACCGGTTCAGGCTTCCCTTCAGACTTTCGATAGTACCCAGTTCGAGCAGGGTCAGAGCAGCCATCAGGGCTATGGCAGCCAGTCTTCGAGGGGTACAGTTTCTGGGGCATCAGGTCGTGGTGGCCATACGGGATTTACTGGTTCATCTCGACTGAGTAGGCCGTCAGGGGCTTTTTTTACTTGTGGTTCGATGGGTCATTTTGCTAGAGATTGCCCTCAGCAGGGTACAGTTCAGTTTGTTGAGCCTTTACGAGCAGTTCAGCCTCCGGCTAGAGGGGGTGGTCGTCAGAGTAGAGGTGGTGCTCCATGTGGCAGAGCAGATGGTAGGGATGGCAGTTGGGTAGGAGGAGGTCGTCATCAGTTTTACGCGGTCCCTAGGAGACAAGAGGCAGAGGCCTCAGATGCTGTGATTACAGGTACAATTTCTGTGTGCCATTAGTCTGCTATGGCTTTATTTGATCCTGGATCCACTTGTTCATATGTATCTGCCTACTTTGTGCCTTGTTTGGGGTTTGCTAGTGAGCCATTATCCGTTCCTATTTCTGTTTCGACCCCAGTAAGAGATTCTTTAGTAGTGGATCAGATTATGAGATCTTGTATGCTATCTATTGGTGATTCAGAGACTTGGGGTGATTTGATGATTCTTCATATGCTAGATTTTGATGTGATACTGGACATGGACTGGTTATCCCCTCACCGTGTGGTTTTGGATTTTTATACCAAGACATTACCATAGCTGTGCCCGGTGTATCCCGGGTTGTGTGGCAGGGTTCTGTTAGCCATGCACCATCTGGGATCATCTCTTGTCTTCGAGCTAGGAAGTTGATTTCTCGTGGGTGTTTAGCTTATCTAGAATATGTCTGAGATGTTAGTGCTGACCCTACTTCTCCTGAGTCCGTTCATGTGGTTAGAGACTTCCTCGATGTATTTCCTACCAACCTGCCAGGCCTTCCACCTGAGAAAGATATTGATTTCGCTATTGAGCTAGAGCCGGGCACCAGGCCCATTTTTATTTCTCCTTACCGTATGGCTCCTGCTGAGTTGAGGGAGCTTAAGGAGCAGCTCCAGGATCTGTTAGCTAAGGGGTTTATTAGACCGAGTGTGTCACCTTGGGGTGCTCCTGTTCTCTTCGTGAAGAAGAAGGATGGGTCGATGCGCATGTGTATTGATTATCGATAGCTGAATAGGGTGACAGTGAAGAATAGGTATCCGATGCCGAGGATTGATGATTTGTTTGACCACCTTCAGGGTTCAGTCGTGTTTTCGAAGATTGATTTGAGGTCTGGCTACCATCAGTGAGGATTAGGGCGGAGGACATCCCTAAGACAGCATTCAGGACATGTTATGGCCATTATGAGTTCCTGGTGATGTCTTTTGGGTTGACTAATGCCCCCGTAGCCTTTATGAACTTGATGCATAGGGTTCTTGGCCCGTATTTGGACTCATTTGTGATAGTTTTTATAGATGACATCTTGGTATACTCGCGTAGTAGAGATGAGCATGAGCAGCACTTGAGGGTTATACTCCAGGCTTTGAGAGATCATCGGCTTTATGCCAAGTTCTCAAAGTGCGAGTTTTGGCTTGAGTCAGTTGCATTCCTAGGGCACGTTGTGTCTAAGGATGGGATTAGGGTTGATCCGGGAAAGATATTCAGCGGTTTGTGAGTGCCTAGACCTACTACTGTTTATGAGGTCTGCAACTTTATGGGTTAAGCCAGGTACTACCGACGGTTGTTGAGCGGATTTTCTTCCATTAGCAGCACCTTTGACTATGCTGACTAGGAAGGATGTCCCATTTCAGTGGTCGGATCAGTGTGAGGATAGCTTCCAGAGGCCTAAGGCCTTATTGACTTCAGCTCCAATTTTGACTTTGCCGGTTGAGGGTCAGAGCTTCTCCGTGTATTGTGATGCTTCTGGGGTTGGTCTTGGTTGTGTGTTGATGCAGCAGGGTCGAGTAATAGCATATGCGTCGAGGCAGCTGAAGGTTCACGAGCGCAACTACCCCTCTCATGACTTAGAGTTGGCGGCGGTAGTTTTCGCGCTCAAGATCTAGAGGCATTACCTATATGGAGTTCACTGTGAGATCTTCACTGATCACCGTAGTCTTCAGTATATCACGAGTCAGCGAGAGTTGAACTCGAGACAGAGGAGATGGGTTGAGTTACTGAAGGACTATGACTTCACTATTCTGTATCATCCGGGCAAGGCAAACGTGGTAGCGGATGCCTTGAGTCGGAAGGCAGTGAGTATGGGTAGCCTAGCTTTTCTTTCAGCTTCAGAGCGACCGTTGGCCTTGGACATCCAGTCCTTGGCTGACCGTTTGATTAGGCTTGACTTGACGGATCCTAGCAGAGTTCTCGCCAGTGTTGAGGTTCATTCTGCTTTGATTGATCAGATTCAGAGCCATCAATTTGAGGATCAGCAGTTGTGTGACGTTCGTGATTGGGTTGTTCAGGGTGAGACCAGCCAGGCTACTCTAGATTCAGATGGGGTTCTGAGGTTTGATAGTCGCCTATGTGTTCCGAGGATTAGTGATTTGATTCAGTTGATACTTCACGAGGCACATTGTACTAGATATTCCATTCACCCTGGCACAGCGAAGATGT
>QJPP01002846.1:0-133579 GCA_003996215.1 Jaltomata sinuosa | reverse complement strand
AAATTCAACTTCTTTCAGGTACACTGCCTTCGAAGGGAGATTCCACCTAAGTGCCGCAAGTTTGATATGTGACTCATAGGTGGAACGCATGTCCTATTCTGGGAACTTTTTAACACTTAGCCACTTTTCAATCTCCATGCCTTCCTAAAACAATCCAAAACAACAAAAGAGTGAAGTAAATAAATAAAAAACACTTGGATTGCCTCCTAAGAAGCGCTTGATTTTATGTCGCAACACGATGATAGTACCTCAAGGATCAATTTTTGTCTGGAGCTATGCCAATACAATTGGCACAATGCTATCCCAAGATCCATATGTGTCTTTTCAAAATAGTCACCAACTTGTCCCTTTGCAAAGCATTCAATTATTTGGATATGAGTAGTGGTGGAGTGTCATGAGGACCAACATACACTTCCACTAAATTTGGTGATTTAGGCATGATAAAATCTTTAGGGTCCCTCTTCTCTCGACTATCATATAGTTGTTTTGAATCATTCTAGTATAGTGGTAAGTATTCCCACTTGTCATGCGGGTGACCTGGGTTTAATCCTCGGCAATAATTCCATTTTTGATAACATCCAAAACAACTCTCCGATGAAGGATATGGCTAAAATTATCGCAAAATAAGTTAACCAACAAGAATTTGGGTCAAATCCCGAGGAATAATATCAAGGGCAACTGAGGAAATAAGGAATTAAAACAACTTACTATAATCCAAAGAGCAAAAAGATAAAATGTTTTGGGGGTTTTTGTTTGGAAACGAGAACAAAGATGAAAAGTAATCAAATAAAAGATAAGATTGATCAATGACCTTCATAATACATGGATAACAAGGGAGATTTGGGAATGTGATTGAATTCACTAGACTTTTACCTAAGTAAAGCATGGATAGCCTTGGTTAAAGGTATGTTTAGCCATTTTTCAACCAATCAAACATGTATAAGCCTTGGATTCTTTCAAACCCCAAAGCTTATCAATAAACCAACCAACTAGCTTAAGTGGGTTGACCTATTTGTAGCCTCAACCCTTAGATGAGAAATTCTTAAGTTGAGCTATTTCTAGCCTTAAGTATTGATAGAATTCCCAAATCCATACTAGGAATCCTCACTCAAATATAGAACTTCTTTCTCAAGAAAGAACACAATTACAAAGCTAAATCAATATTTGCAACCATCAATTATGTAATTATATCTTGGAGGATTAACTAGACCCGCACATAATAATCAAGCGAAAGAACAAGATAAGAATTCAATAACTAAATATTCTTTATCTCTAACATGATATGCAAATCTCAATTAAATAACTACACTTATAATTATGCAATACAATTCAAGAGTTGAAGAAAGGAACTAAGAATTTTATAATAAAAGCATCCAATCTTCACTCCAATGGTGTAGGGTGAGAACTTGCTCTCCAAGCTTGACAAAGATTGTGTAAAAAATCAAAGATACATTTTCAGATGGCTGGAAAGTATTTTATGTGGATTGGGGTTTCTCAAAGTTTGAAATGACCAAATTAGGTATGGCTGGAACCCATTAGTCGCACTTGTGAAATTTTCCTCACAAGTGCGTGACCACTGTGGAAGAACAAATGTCGTAGGTGTGGACCTTTGCTAATGGAAGCATCATCTGCAGGTGCAAGACTTCATCGCTGGTGCAGAGCTGCAGTAACAACTTTCCTTTTGCAGGTGCACCCTCAGTAGAATAGTGCATGTGCCACTAGTGCGGCCCCTTTTTCCACAGTTGTGCTCTATTTCACTCAGGGGAGATGAACCTGGTATCCTGGTAACATCTCTTTACTCCTTCTTTCTCTATTTTGGATCCTTTTTGTTCCCTTTGCTCCACAGTCATATCTCACATCCAATTACCTGAAATATTATCAAAATACACCATAAATAGTCTTATATTAACATTAGAAGACGTAAAAGCATAGGAAAAGAGACCCTAATAAGTGGTAAATTCACCACTTATCAACACCCCCAACTTAAGCTTTTGCTTTTCCTCAAGAAAATTATAATCAAACTCAAAAAAGACTCTAACTATTTCAAGCACAATGACCATTCAATCAATTCCACATCACACTTTTCACTTAAGCATAAGAAATATGATTTTGGTTGGTACTAATAACTAGTCGATCACAAGTGAATGTTTATCAATACAATCCCTTAAATTTAATCACATTTTCAAAAATTACAATAGAGTTACAAAGATGATTAAGTAACAACAACAAATCCTCAAGAAGTGACTCAAAACTACTAGTTTACCAACATGCTCATTTGACTCATTTTGGAATTTATCAAAAATCACCAACTATCCTAATTCACATGCCCTCACAAGAAAGAAAATCCCAATTCACTTAAACAAGCAATGGTATCACAAGGGACAAATGCACAACAATTCACACTCACAAAGAATTTAAAGCACTAACAAGTATCAAACCCTAAACTTGCTCTTATTTTGATTCGCCACTAACTCAAAAGCAATCAGTCGGAGATCTCAAAGGGCTTTATTAAGCTTGTAATGTAGGCTTAGGGAAGGGTAGGAAAAGAATTTTGGATTAAAAGTAACTACATCCTCCTTGAACACTACACGACTTTCTCAATTCAAAACCAAAAGCCATTTCCTTTCCATTTTCATGAAACACAAAGCACTAATTCAATTATTTTACTAAATGCCCCACTTTGAACAATCTATTCACGTTGGATGATTTCTTTTCTTTTCTTTCTCTTTTTTTTGTCTCTCATTTTTTCTTCTTTTTCCATGTTATTCCTTTCATTGACAAGTTCTTTTAGGATTCAACCAACAAGCCATGATGAACTTACTTAGCACATCCTCCAAGGTATTTCTCCATCACCCCAAACATAGGCTTTTAGCCTCAGTTTCACGCTTGTAGATTTTAAGGAGGGAAGGGTTAAAAAGAGGGATTAGTTCTCAAAATGGTTCAAGACTTGTAATGAGGTTGCCAAAGAAAAATGTATTAAGCTCAAATGGGGTAACTAGTTGTAGTGCCCCGAACTTAAGATACACGTGCAACTCGTAAACGTGAAGGAATCATTATGAACCAAGAGTATAAGGTTGTGAATTGATAATTATACAAAGGTACACTTATACTAATCCATTTGAAGTGATATACCAAGGTTATAGACCAAAGGGAGACTTGGAACAAAAGTTCAAATTGAAGGATTCACTATGGTGGACTATTTCAAGTAAGCTAATACAAGGTCTTACTTGTAATAGGTATATCTCCTAATATAAAATGATTTAGAAGTCCTATGATGTGTCAAATTAAAGGTATTTGAGTCTAGTTTTCAACTCAATAAACCTCTTGTCCATACGAGTTCGGAGTAAGAAGTTATGTATATTTTACTACAGACACGTGCACTGCCCAATCACTGCGGGACATGTGGCAGCCTTGGGTAAGTCGGCCAAAAGTGGTGTATTTATATTGAAACTTTGGTATTTCTTCTCCAATACATATAAGAACATAAGGGACCTTCTTAAAACTCGTTTACATCAGTTCTTATTCATCTCAAGCCCTCCCTAGCCTAAGGTAAGTGAATTCCTTCAAGAATCAAGTGTATTTTTCATCGTAGGTCACGGAAACATACTTAGTCAAGTGTTTTCTTGAAGGAAAAGGTGTTGTTCTTGAAGATATAAAGGGTGCATGGATTGTATTCTTATTGATAAAGGTATGTCTGCTGTTCTATCCCTATAAATATGACTCTAAGAGTTGTTTTAAGTATAGTTTACGGGTAGGACTCACAGGAACGTGAAAGGAAGCCGTGAGTCCATGTTTTGCCCATTGTAACTAATATATTTGGTGAGGAGGGAGTATGTAGAGGGATGTAATGGTTGTAATGTTGAATAAACGAGGTGTTTATTGTGGTGTATTGAGGAAGCAAGCTTGCTGCGATAAGGAGGGACGCTAGGTATAGCAAACACGATTTCTATGGCTCTTGCAATCTTGTCCCTCGTCAAGTATTTGATAAAATGCCGAAATGGATTGAGGATGTTGGTTATATTTTATTTGGATTCATATCACTGTATTAAATGTTATAATTTTCTCCCAACTTAACCTTTGAGCTTAAAGAGTCATTTAAACGCTACTAGCTAAAGAACTCCCGAGGCGGTGTTTGGAAGCCGAGTGGTCAAGTTTATGACCTTGTTTGGGATATGGAATGGGCTGCATATTGTATGGAATTGATGGAGGGATTAATATTGACTTCATAGGTGGTCATAGTTCAGTTGATAAGGGGAAGAGAGAGAGGTGGGATGATACCCCATTTAACTATCTTATTTGCTAAGCTTGTCGCTCGTAGACTATTTTCATCTTCCCGACCTCGCCATATTTCTTGGTTAGTTGCTTATACTATTGAATATGTTGTTATGTCATAGATAAGGAGTTTTTGATGGGAACCAATGACGCTACATAAGGGAGATAGAGTCTCGAAGTAAGGTATGTAAAGCTAAAACCTCTTTTCGCCATCAAGGTACGACCTAGAGTCACATGTTCCTCCTATAAAGGTCGTCATAGATTATATGCTTCTTGAAAGAAAAGCTTAATTCTATTATAGGTCTCTCTCAAGTGTAGTTCTAAACATATAAAGTTATAATACTCATATCTAGTCAAAGAAGTCACATGTTTCACACGATCATACATGTATTCAGTTGAAACTCTTAGAAGTTACCGAGCATATATGTCACGAACTTAGAGGAATTAACTGGCCACAAAATATACCTAAGCATATAAGATCACATAGATATATGATTCTTCAGCTAAAAGAAAGTAATCAATATTCAGATAAGGAGTTATATGATTTATAAGTTTTCTACTATGAGCCTTTACAAGCAAGACGAGATTATAGCCTACTCTGCAGCGTGGGGTGGGTATCACTAGGGCCACTACGTGCGACGCTATTTTGTGCAAAAAATTCAAACAGAGTCAGCTTGAACTTCCTGTCGTGGATTCCTTGACTACACAGGCCTGCGGGCAGACCTTACAGGAGCCCTGGAGGGCGTACCTTGACAGACCACATTATCCAGACTGTGAGATTTCACACATGGTTGTTATAGTTGGCTACAGATGCCAAACAGGTGTCACCGATCGCTGACAGCAGGCCATCTTGTGACTTCCTGACAGTTAGTATTCCATAAAGAGTAGATAAATTATGTAAAAGGGTAAAGATGTCACCTAGGAAAATTCTAGGGATTTTAAACATATGTAATGAAGTAGTGTATAAGAAGTTATATAAGGACCTCTGATATTGGTCATTGTATTAGTTTCACTTTCAGTTTCAAATTACATTCCCTGTATGTGTATGCTCAGATTTTCCTATCATTGATATTCAATTCAGTGAGCATTCTTACATGTCTACTTGTTATTCAGTATGCTTTATATACCAGTACATGTTTCATATATACTGAAGTCCCTTTAATTTTGGGCGCTGCATTTTATGAATGCAGGCTCAGGTACTCAGGCTAGCAGATATCCAAAGTAGACCAGTGCCTTCCCGTTGATCAGTTGGTAAGCTCCACCTTTCTATGGGGCTATCAGATGCCTAGGTCACATATTTTGGATTCATGTATATATCGTATGTTGGGCATGTCGGGTCCCTGTCCCGACTAGTTAACAGATTTTCAGTTGCAGACTCTTTAGAGGCTTCTTAGACATAGTTTTGTTTCAGCTGTACAGTTTGTCTAGTGGGCCCTTCAGTTATTTACGT
Organism: Jaltomata sinuosa; assembly: GCA_003996215.1. Lineage (NCBI taxonomy): Eukaryota > Viridiplantae > Streptophyta > Magnoliopsida > Solanales > Solanaceae > Jaltomata > Jaltomata sinuosa. The sequence goes on along the minus strand of QJPP01002846.1, from coordinate 127,857 downwards.
TTTAGAATATGTAAACACATGTTGATGTCCATATTGTTTCTTATCAGTTTATAACATTATCATGAGTTTAGGATATATGTTTAGCAGATTCTCGTATGACTCACTTGACGTCCGCCCCTCCTAGCTAGGGGCATGACAAACTTGGTATCAGAGCCAGGTTCAAGTTTCCCAGGAAGTCTAAGAAGCCGTGTTTATTAAGACCTTCCTTATGAATGTGTTGCGCGCCACATTTATAATTAAGGGACTATGCGGGCAATTAGGAATCTGACCTTCTATTAAAATCTAGATCATGCAGTAGAGCTAAGTCATAGAAAGTTACTTCTGACTCACATTCTTCTTATTTGTGATACAGATCATGTCTACCAAAGATACGGATAATGTAGGCCATAGGGCCACTACCAGCACTATTCAAGAGGCAGCCACTATAGCGCATTCTCCAGTACTAGCAGATCAGACCAGGGCTCAAGAGGTCTTGCCAAGTATTCAGGTGCCTAGAACAGAAGGGCATACAGGAGTTTCTACACCTCCAGTAGCATCAACAACAGTTTCTACACTGCCTGTACCACTACCAGGTGCCTCAGAGCAGGATCTTAGAGGAGCAATACAGTTGTTCACCCAGTTAGTAGCTGCTCAAGTCCAAGGATAGAATGTTGCTACGCGTAACACTATTCGTGATTTCAGAGTTCTGGATCCAGAGTTCATGATTTCCTCAGGATGAATCCCCCGGTGTTTACAGGATCTAGTGTGAAAGAGGACCCTCAACAGTTTATAGATGAGATCAACAAAATCTTCAGGGTTATGAATATATCTGAGACTGAGGCTGTGGAGTTGGCCTCCTATCAGCTAAAAGATGTTGCCATTTCCTGGCATGAGATGTGGGTCGATTCCAGGGGCCCGAACGCCCCTCTAGAAGTTTGGGAAGAATTCTCGAGGGCTTTTATGGATCACTTTTTACCTTTAGAGCTTAGGGAAGCGAGGGTGGATGAATTTCTATCCTTACGACAGAATAACCTCAGTGTTAAGGAGTATAGCATGTGATTTATGCAGTTGGCCAAATTTGCTCCAGAGATGGTCAGCACCCAGAGGGCGAGGATGCATTACTTTATGGGTGGCCTCAGAGATCATTTGATTGACTCTTATGCGGTTGCTGCACTTAATAATGATATGGATATTGCTAGACTGATGGCATATGCACAGCAGGTAGAGGATCACATCCATGACCGTAGGGCAGACAAATCAGAAAGGGAGCAGAATAAGAGGGCCAGGACAGCTGGCAGGTATCACAGGAGTGACAAGGCTTCCTCCAGCAGAGGTCCACCTAGGCAGGCTCAGTCGGCATCCAGCTTCACAGCCAGTGCTCCAGCTCAGTCATCAAGGTCCAGACAGGATCAGAGTCAGACTTCTAGGGCACCAGGCCCTCACTATCAGAGACGTATTAGTCGGGGATTACCACCTCGTCCTACTTGAAGACAATGTGGTTGTTCTCATTTCGGAGAGTGCTTATATGGCTCTACTACTTGTTATGGGTGCGGATTCGAGGGTCACAAGATGCATGATTGTCCTAGACTTAGAGCTGAGGGAAGGGGTGATAGATCACTGTCCACAGGCTCTGCAGGAGCATCCTCTTCTTCAGCACCACCTTATCTCGTGATCCTCAGGCACAGACAGGCAGAGGTACAGGTAGGGGTAGAGGTAGAGGTTCAGGTTCGGGAGCTGGTCCAAATCGAATGTATGCATTAGCAAGCCGACAGGATTTAGAGGCTTCTCCAGATGTGGTTACATGTACCTTATCCATCTTTTCTTATGATGTTTATGCATTGATAGATCCAAGGGCGACCCTATCATATGTTACTCCATTTGTTGCTAAGAAGTTTAGAATAGAGCCAGAGTTATTACGTGAGCCATTTGCAGTATCGACTCCAGTAGGAGAGTCTATTATAGCTAAAAGGATCTACTATGGGTGTCTAGTAACAATATGTGGCCATGATACATTGGCTAACTTGATAGAGCTGGACATGGTTGATTTCGATGTCATTATGGGCATGGACTGGCTATCCTCTTGTTATGCTATAGTTGATTGTCGAGCTAAGGTTGCTCGATTCCATTTCCCTGGAGAACCAGTCTTGGAGTGGAAAGGGAATGCTGTGATGCCTAGAGGAAGGTTTATTTCCTATCTTAAGGCACAAAAGCTTATAATAAAAGGGTGTTTATATCACCTAGTCCATGTCAGAGAACTTGAAGCAGAGGAATGTATGTCAACTCTTCAGTCCGTACCCGTTGTGAATGAATATCCAGATGTGTTTCCCGATGAACTTCCTGGATTACCTCCGGTTAGAGATATTGACTTTGGTATTGACCTAGATCCCGATACCCGGCCTATATCCATTCCTCCTTATAGAATGGCACCAGCAGAGTTGAAAGAGCTAAAGGAGCAGTTGAAAGATCTACTTGACAAAGGTTTTATTCGACCTAGCATTTCTCCATGGGGTGCTCCAGTGCTATTTTTACTTAAGAAGGATGGAACAATGCGAATGTGTATAGATTACAGGCAGTTGAATAGAGTGACAATAAAGAATAAGTACCCCCTACCCATAATAGATGATTTATTTGATCAGTTGCAAGGAGCTAAATGTTTTTTAAAGGTTGACTTAAGATTTGGTTATCACCAGTTGAGGATACGTGAGGTTGATATTCCGAAGATAGCCTTCAGAACTAGATATGGGCACTTTGAGTTCCTTGTCATGTCATTTGGACTGACGAACGCCCCAGCAGCCTTCATCGATATGATGAATAGGGTTTTCAAACCCTTTCTTGATATGTACGTGATTGTATTTATAGATGATATCTTGATATATTCACGTGATGAGGTAAATCATGCAGACCATCTCAAATCAATTCTACAGACTCTTAGAGAACACCAGCTTTATGCCAAGTTTTCTAAATGTGAGTTCTGGGTGAACTCAGTGGATATTCTTGGCCATGTGGTCTCTAGTGATGGTATCAAAGTGGATTTTCAGAAGATAGAGGCTATGAAGAGATGGCCTCGACCTACCACTCCAACAAAAGTGCGTAGTTTCTTGGGGCTCGCCAGTTATTACAGGAGGTTTGTGGAGGGATTTTCCTTTATTTACGCCCCATTGACTAAATTAACACAGAAAGCATCCAAATTTCAATGGTCAGATGCTTGTGAAAGAAGCTTCCAAGAGCTGAAAGATAGATTGACTACCGCTCCTGTATTGACCTTACTAGAGGGCACAGAAGGGTATGCCATTTATTGTGATGCTTCGGGTGTCGGCCTAGGATGCGTCTTGATGCAACATGGGAAGGTTATAGCATACGCTTCTCGACAATTGAAAAAGCATGAACAGTACTACCCCACACATGATTTAGAACTTGCAACAGTTGTATTCACACTTAATATTTGGCTCCACTATTTGTATGGGGTACATGTTGACATATTTACAGACCATAAGAGTCTCCAATATATCTTCAAGCAAAAGGAGTTGAATTTGAGGCAGAGAAGGTGGCTAGAGTTGCTGAAAGACTACGATGTCAATATTCTCTACCACCCCGGTAAAGCCAACATTGTAGCGGATGCTCTCAGTCGTGTTTCTATGGGCATCCTAGCATATTTTTCACCCGCTCAACATGAAGTAGAATGAGATGTTCACAGATTAGCCAGCCTAGGAGTTCGACTTCTAGATTCTGAAGATGGGGGTGTGGTTGTGCAGAACACTACAGAGTCATCATTAGTGGCGGTAGTGAAAGAAAAACAATATGATGATCCCTTATGTAATGACCCTTCTGGTCATTTACACATTTTCGCCTTTCTTGTACCATTAGAGCTTACTTGTAGCGGCCCAAGTCATTTATGGCTTGTCGAGACCGGTAGTTCGGTACCCAGGCCATTTGTTTGGTCTTTATGGCCGTTCCTCATTTTAGAGCTTCAACTTTGGAAATCGTTGATGTCCGACAATATTCTTGGTAATATCAAAGAATTAAACCAAGGTTCTAGTTCAAAGGAATTCCTTACTCGAAAGTTCGAGTTAAAGAATTGCGTCGTGTAACACCTCGCCCGTTTGGAAGGTTTATAGAAACCCGTGCCTTTGGGGTAAGACTAATAGAGTCTAATATACTAAGAAGGATGCTTTATGAGGTATTATAATCGCAAAATTGTCGTATCATAAGTTTTGAAGTCAAGCAAGATGCGAAACAAAAGTCGGAAAAAGTTATTGTAAATTCCTTTAAGGAATTCTCTTCAAATTTGGGTTAAATGTCTTGGCGTGTTTCTCCCTATCTATAAAGAGTTAGTGGGCTCCCAATATACCAAATCAAAGGTCTACGAGTCTAGTTTCCAACACACTAAACCGTTCATCCATACGACTTCAGAATAGAGAGATATTCACATTTTTGTAAGTCTGCGCAAGAAGACACGTCAAGGTGGGGCCTACATCCTAAGTTGGTTCAGCTTATAAAAGCTGATTTCTCCTTCGTTTTAACTCATTTTTTCAACCAAAATTCTTAGAAAATCAGAGGGAGAGTTCATAAATAATCCATGGACTTTGACCCTTTCAATTCGGAAGTTTAACGGAAGTTGCTCTACGTCGCGAGCTCGTCATTTTGGTGTAGTTTGTCCCATTGATTTCATGGCGTATCTTCGTGGGTGTCGATGCAGCGAGCTAGCAGGTGTTTTATGAGTATTTTGCAGTAGCTATGGAGTTATTTTGGTGAGGTATGGATCCCGTATACTTATCTATTTGTTGGATCAAGATTTTAAGCTTCTAGTTATGAAAACTTGTTGTTGCCGATATCGTGTAGTAGTTTCTTGTTGATTTTTGATATGTTTGTTGTTCCTGCAAGGAGGCAGGTTGTTAATCTTGGGATATTGAATATTTTTGTCAAGGAAATCTCTCCCCTACGACCCTCCTTCGTTATTATATGTTCTAGTATTGTTTTATGGATTTCTGAGCCCCGAAGTGGTATTTTGGATTTGTGGCTGTGGACATCCCCTTTATCTTGTTATGTTTGGTTATTGTTGTGGTGTTCTTGTTATGGTAAGGTGCTGGAGGGATTGGGAAATTGTGCGATTTTTTTGGGGATCACATACGATAGTGATTGGATTGGACAAACGTGAAGTATGCCTTGAAATAGTGCCTCGAGAGCTCGTCGCTCCTTGGAGATGTGGTTAACGTATTGTTGTTGGATTTAGCTCCCATTTTTTATTGTTATTGGCCTCATTTTTATGCTTTGGAGTTGGCTGGTCGCGAGTGTGACATCAACACCTTATCAAATGGTTATGGCTCGTTCTTGCAGCCTCGTCGATTCTAGCAATTGTTTCATTACCTTGGTTGGTCAGGCTTCATAGAGACGCCTTTGGGGCTTCAGTTGAAAGTATTTATTTTGTGTGATTCAGAACTTCCTGGAGCTATTCGAGTCAGGACGATGCCGTTCCCGCAGCTAGTCATCGGATGACAGGTAGGTTATGGTTTTCCCCTATCTAGACTCTGCGTATATAGGCTATAACTGCATTAATTAACATCCTTGGATGGGTTGTTATAGGTTGGTACCCCAGACCTTGTCCCCCTTTCGTTCGTCTATTTCATACGTTATTTGTAGTATTCGCGTAGTAATGTATATTACCTTTGTGGTCCTGTGTGGCCTTGTATTGACTCTGGAACATATATGGTGGGCTATTTGGGAATGTCCGCGAGTCCCAGACATAGAGATTATCCTTTTAGGCTGGTTATGTCTGCTGAGTAGCTATTGGGCCTGTGCAGGGCTGATATGAATTGTTGTGAGCCATTGGGCTACTTTTATATTTGTGTGCGAGCATATCATCCATGAAAAAGGTTTTCCCCGTCATGTTTTACAACAGTTTTGGCTGTGAGCCACTACTGACAGTTTTCCTAAATTTGCATGGCCCTGGGGGCCCATTTTTGGTACTGTTATTGATAGAAAAGGGGATTTTTGGATGTTTTTGCACTGGTTTTATTACTGGTACTAGTCTCTGCGAGGCAGAGCACCAAACTTGATTTTATTACTGATACTAGTCTCTGCGGGGCAGAGCACCAGACTTGATTTTATTACTGATACTAGTCTCTGCGGGGCGGAGCGCTAGACTTGATTTACTACAGTTTTAGACCCGGGCACCCTTGGAGGGGTTTTTGAGGCATTTTCTACTACTTTAGTCCTGGAGGGGGTATGGGCATGCATACTTGATACTGGTTTTCTATCTTGATCCCGGACTTGCTTCCGGATGACATGTCTTGATACTGAGTTTTAGTATGGGGTCGGGGACCTCCATGGATCTTCCCTCTCCGGGCCTGGGGTTTCGGGCTTCATGCGCCGGAGGGAAGGGTATACGGTAGAGTAGAGGTATACAGGCTTAGTCCTTCCATGGAACCTGTCTGCTGGCCTGATTGGCACCGGAGGAGGTACATACAGAGGTTCTATTTGACATCATATCATATCATGCATTGGATACCACCGTTGTTTATTGTGTGTTCAGTGTACACTCTGGTAGTATGGGATGCCAGAGGGAAGGTTTTCACTTGATTGTGTTCCTTGGTTGTATAGGCGGCCGTTGGGACTGTAGTTAGACTATATTTACTCCTGTTTTTACTTAGAGCTTGTCTTGGCACCCGGTTCTTGAAAGATTAGTGATGGCTAGCCTGTTGAGGATTTGGTTGTGGGATTTTTGATTATTGAGAGGTCTTTAGAGTCCTATCTTATTGAGGCACTTTTGTGTGGCCTTCTGAGAAGAGTGTGAGACTCTGGTTCTATTCTTGTGGGAATCTGAGTGGTATCTCTCTGTTATTGTGGCCTAGTTATTTCATCCTAGGGTTGTACTTGTGAGGTGATTCCCTGGTTATGCTATCATATGATTGGATTGGTGTTATGATTTCCTTATACTAGTTGATTCCATTTTGAGTATGTTAGACTGCTCTCCGTCTTTTCCTTCCACTTGAGGTTACCGATATACCGCTATTTTCTCAACTCTCTCTCTACTTACTTATATTGTTGTGCAAGGACTACAGGTGCATTCTCCTTTCTTTCACCTGTAATTCTGTGTAATTGTATCTCTGTGCTAGCATGTGTTACTTGAAGCTCTTGGTTATGGATGATCTGTGCTAGCTCCTTGTGCCTTGCTTATTGCCTCAGTGACTGCTTTCTTGCTATCTGTTACTTACTGCTTTTATATCTTATATGCGCTCAGTCAGCCTATGATACCTACTGAGTACCCGTGGTTTTGGTGCTCATACTACACTTCTGCACTTTTTTGTGCAGATATTAGCTGAGCTTTCGCCGTTGATCATGTTGGAGACTCGTGCAACTTTTGGATCTTTGAGACTAGGGTGAGCGCCTGACGGTCGGGGCTTGTCTTCATCTAATCTGTTGTATTGTTGCTCCTTGTACTTTCGGAGGCAATTTATGTTGTATTTTTTTACTACTAGCACTTGTATCCTATTAGAAGCTTCTGTACTATTGATACCAAGTCTTGGGGTTGATATAGTTTCCTTTATGTATTTATATTTGAGTTTTGCTTTCACTTATTTCTTCTTGTTGGTGCATTTTAGTTAGGTAGTAGCCCATTACTAACCATTCTGGGCTACGGGAATTGGTTCGCCTACTGGAGGATTGTAGGTGCCATCATGACTTGAGAAATCGGGTCGTGACAGCTTGGTATCAGAGCTCTAGGTTCACCGGTGTCATGGTACATAAGTAATTTTCTAAGTAGAGTCTCGTGGATCGGTACGATGACATCCGTATCTTATCTGCGAGAGGCTACAGGGCGTTGTTAGGAAATATTTCATCTTCTTGGCTCCTCATCGTGCGTTCCTGGCTCTATTGACTTTTAAACTTCGGTTGTTCATTCATTCTCGAATTCCTCAGATGAATGCGATAATGGTTGGTGTCGAGGCTTCTGTGCCTGTTGCTTCAGTGCTTACAATAGCGCCAGGACTCTAAAGTGAGGGCTTACTGCACTAGATAGGGGGTGTGGGGTCAGCCCAACCTCCGACTTGATTTATAGTGACCTCAGCGCTTCAGGACATCGTGGCTAGGACTCTGAGTCCTCAAGTGAGTATTTCAGTACCTAGTTCTGTGAGTGGTGCTTCAGTTATATTTAAGCTTCTAGTTCTTCAGCAGGGTTGTCTATCGGTATTGGGGTACGAGGCGAGATTTTCCCATAGGATTTCATCTGGTATAGGCTGTTTTTTGTTTGGTGAGCATGGGCACCTTACTAGGAATCACCCTAGGATTGTGTATCCCAGACAACCTGGTTGTTATCATTGTGGAGAGATTGGTTACCTTTATAGATATTGTCCTCGGCGAGGGCTGGTTAGGCCTTTAGTTTTGACTACTCAGTCCAGAGTTATATCCCATCAGCTTGATACTCCTCTTGGTGGGCCAGAGGTAGAGGTTCCTGATACCGTTCTCCAGGTTAGTCTTTTGCTACCTTCGACTTGTGATAGTCCTGCTCGCGTTGCGATTCTATCCCTTCAGTCATTTATTTTCTTATATACCTATCTGCTATTTGTTTAAGTTGTTTGGCTACCCGAATTGTAGTACCGATTGTTATTTTATTGGTAGTTTATTCTTTAGTAGTGGATGGGGGTAAGTTTGCCTTGAGGTGTTTTCCCGGAGTTGTAGCTCGTGGGTAGTTCTTGTTATTCTGTTTCTAGTCAGGTTACCCCTGTTTTATTGTGATTCAGGACTTTTGGTTGGGTTTCCCTTGTTGAGCGGTCCTAGATGGTTGTTGCCTAGGTCGTTATCTAGCGTGGCTAGAGATCCGTGTGATAGTTTGATGTATTACCGGTAGTTGGGCCAGAGTTGAGACTTTGCCTCAGTTGGGAGATATTGGTTATGCTAGTGTGCATAGATTGGTTTGGTCTCCCGAGTGTCTAGAGTCGACCCTCTTTGTTGATTAGTTTAGGAGGTTGGAAGGTATGTGGTTTGTTCCCATAGTCTCCTCCACTTCCTGGTCCGTTGGGTGTTTGGTTGTATCCCTATCTCCAGTTGGAACGAATCTTGGTCGTAGTTCTTTCGATGAGCTCTGGATGTTGGCATCGTGATTGGGTCTTTACTTTAAGAACTTCCGACTAAGTGTTGATCGTAACCTCGTGGTTGGGTTGTATTTGTAGGCATTTCGGGTGAGTTGGGAATCCGGCCCATCCTTCTCCTGCCTTATTGAATTTGACGTGTAGCTAAGAGTAGTAAGGTAATGGCTTCAGGTTCTTATTCGAGAAAGGATTTGTAAGGTTTAGTATGTGCTAAGGAAGCATTTTTGTTTAGTTGAAAAAGAAGGGAGATAACTCTTTGTATGTGTTTATGTGTCCTCGTAAGTGCCTGAGGTGGCGATGAAGGTTTGCTTTGGGATTGTGTGTTGGTCATTCGATCCAGCCGTCTACACATTGCCGTGGGTTTTCCATCGATTGGTTTTTATTTCAGTAGCAACTACGGTGTTGGCAATTTGCATATTCAGGCCTAGTTGGCTTGGGTTCTTACGGGTTCATTGGCAGCATCCTGGTTCGACCAAGGCTTTAGTTGGTAGTTTTGAAAGTCGGTGTTCAGAATCATAACTTGGTAGGTTACATCGGATGGTTTGTGGAAGTTTCTATTTGGTTGCAGCATCCTAGTGCCGGGAGGCAATGGGTGCGGGCAACTTAGCTTCCTTACTTTAGTTGTGGATGCGGCTATTGGCCTTGGACACCTAGTCCTTGGCTAACCTCTACAAGAGGCAAGATATTATGGATTTCAGCAGTGTTCTAGTTAGTATGAGGTTCGTTTACCATGGTTGGACAGACTCAGCGGCGTAAGTTTGAGCTTCAGCAGTGGTGTATGCTTTATGTGGTCAGCTTGTGCGGGTTAAGACTAGCGAGGCTATTTTGAGCTCTAATGATACATAGATATTGCTAATAGCCATTTGTTTGCCCATGATTTTAAAGCTTGTTTAATTGATTCCTCCGGAGTAGTTGTTTATGTGGGGTTCTAGTGTTGGTTAGACTCGGACAGTATGGACGAGAAGTTCATTATGATATATGCTTCGAAGTGGTTGGTTGTTTGCAGAACCAGTAGAGCGGTTGATTCGAGCCAAAGGAATGAGTTGAAAGTATATGCAAAAATTTCTATGGCTAGATGGTAACTTTGAACCCCAGGCACCTTTTTCCTTTGCCTTCGGGGTGTTAGGACTTGATATTTATGGCATGGTGGACTTCTTCCTGAGGTGAGATTGGTAAGGCAATCTCACATTCAAATGGTGTTCGAGTGTTCAGAGTAGCAGTAGTGTTTTCTAGAGTTGGGAGCTTGGCTCATGGTTACAGACTTCGTGGTAGGCTTACCACACTTCTTGCAGGATCGTGGTTTTGGTCTGGGTCTCTTGGGCAGATTGCCCTGGTTCATTCACTTTCAGCTGATTCAGACCTGGCACGGTTCAGTTAGAAAATTTGATGTTAGAAAAAATGTTTGTTCGTTGGTTGGTGGTCAGTCAAGGCAGGTAACTTTAGTTTCAATGATATGCTACGGGTTGTTATCTTGGATGGCAAAGGCTAGTAGCATATATCTTGGCTTAAAACGCATTTGTACAATGGGTGACTTCGTTTGGGAAAGTATAAGCAGGAACTATGGATCTCTGGTGTGTCAGTTGATGCTTCGAGGGTGGTTTGAGTGTTCAGCTTGTTACAGATTCCTTTTTGTGGTGCTAAAGGATTCAGTTCAGAATTAAAAAAAAGGGCTTTTGCGGAACAACGGGTTCATGAGTTAGAGTTTTGGGTTGATGGATTTTCAGGTAAACTTGGTATGGTTTTAAGGATTCGAGTTTTGTGTGTTGATAACCTTGGTGCTCTGGTTTTGGTATTGTGTAGGTGCTTTTTGGTTAAGATTCTCGAGGTTCAGTTTGGGTTGGCAGATCTTTGGAGGTTGAAATCTAGCTTGGCTAGTAAGAAATTAAGGCTTGGTTGCTTTCTTTGGTTCTGTTATATTGGGTGCCGTCCGGTCGCGGAGGTTACCCAGGTTGTCCGAGAGAGTAGAATGGGCGTTGTATCTGCTATTCTTAAATCTCTGGTATTTTCTTCCTTCCTGACTTTCGGGAACGAAAGTCTTTTTAGTAGTGGATGATGTAATGACCCTTCCGGTCATTTACACATTTTCGCCTTTCTTGTACCATTAGAGCTTACTTGTAGCGGCCCAAGTCATTTATGGCTTGTCGGGACCGGTAGTTCGGTGCCCAGGCCATTTGTTTGGTCTTTATGGCCGTTCCTCATTTTAGAGCTTAAACTTTGGAAATCGTTGACGTCCGACAATATTCTTGGTAATATCAAAGAATTAAACCAAGGTTCTAGGTCAAAGGAATTCTTACTCGAAAGTTCAAGTTAAAGAAATGCCTCGTGTAACACCTCGCCCGTTTGGAAGGTTCAAAGTAACCCGTGCCTTTGGGGTGAGACTACTAGAGTCTAATATACTAAGAAGGATGTGTTATTAGGTATTATAATCGCAAAATGGTCGTATGATGAGTTTTGAAGTAAAGCAAGTTGCGAAAAAAAAGTCGGAAAAAGTTATTGTAAATTCCTTTAAGGAATTCTCTTCAAATTTGGGTTAAATGTGTTGGGGTGTTTCTCCCTATCTATAAAAGGTTAGTGGGCCCCCAATATACCAAATCGAAGGTCTACGAGTCTAGTTTCCAACGCACTAAACCGTTCATCCATACGACTTCAGAATAGAGAGATATTCACATTTTTGTAAGACTGCGCAAGAAGACACGTCAAGGTGGAGCCTACATCCTAAGTCGGTTCAGCTTATAAAAGCTGATTTCTCCTTCGTTTTAACTCATTTTTCACCCAAAATTCTTAGAAAATCAGAGGGAGAGTTCATAAATAATCCATGGACTTTGATCCTTTCAATTCGGAAGATTAACGGAAGTTGCTCTACGTCGCGAGCTCATCATTTTGGTGTAGTTTGTCCCGTCGATTTCATGGAGTATCTTCGTGGGTGTTGATGCAGCAAGCTAGCAGGTGTTTTCTGAGTATTTGGCAGTAGCTATGGAGTTATTTTGGTGAGGTATGGATCCCGTATACTTATCTATTTGTTGGATCAAGATTTTAAGCTTCTAGTTATAAAAAGTTGTTATTGCCGATATCTTGTAGTAGTTTCTTGTTGATTTTTGATATATTTGTTGTTCCTACAAGGAGGCAGGTTGTTAATCTTGGGATATTGAATATTTGTTTCAAGGAAATCTCTCCCCTACGACCCTCCTTCATTATTATATGTTCTAGTATTGTTTTATGGATTTCTGAGCCCCGAAGTGGTATTTTGGATTTGCGGCTATGGACAGCCCCTTTATCTTGTTATGTTTGGTTATTGTTGTGGTGTTCTTGTTATGGTAAGGTGCTGGAGGGATTGGGAAATTGTGCGATTTTTTTTGGGATCATATACGATAGTGATTGGATTGGACAAACGTGAAGTATGCCTTGAAATAGTGCCTCGGGAGCTCGTCGCTCCTTGGAGATGTGGTTAACATATTGTTGTTGGATTTAGCTGCCATTTGTTATTGTTGTTGGCCTCATTTTTATGCTTTGGAGTTGGCTGGTCGCGAATGTGACATTAACACCTTATCAAATGGTTATGGCTCGTTCTTGCAGCGTCGTCGATTCTAGCAATTGTTTCATTACCTTGGTTGGTCAGGCTTCATAGAGACGCCTTTGGGGATTCAGTTGAAAGTATTTGTTTTGTGTGATTCAGAGCTTCCTTGAGCTATTCGAGTCTAGACGATGTCATTCCCGCAGCTATTCATTGGATGACAGGTAGGTTATGGTTTTCCCCTATCTATACTCTGCGTATATAGGCTATAACTGCATTAATTAGCATCCTTCGATTGGTTGTTATAGGTTGGTACCCCAGACCTTGTCCGCCTTTTGTCCGTCTATTTCATACGTTGTTGGTAGTATTCGCGTAGTAATGTATATTACCTTTGTGGTCCTGTGTGGCCTTGTATTGACTCTGGAACATAGATGGTGGGCTATTTGGGAATGTCCGCGAGTCCCGGACATAGAGATTATCCTTTTAGGCTGGTTATGTCTACAGAGTAGTTATTGGGCCTGTGCAGGGCTGATAGGAATTGTTGTGAGCCGTTGGGCTACTTTTATATTTGTGTGCAAGCATATCATCCATGAAAAAGGTTTTCCCCTGCATGTTTTACTACAGTTTTGGCTGTGAGCCACTACTGACAGTTTTCCTAAATTTGCATGGCCCTGGGGGCCCCTTTTTTTTACTGTTGTTGATAGAAAAGGGAATTTTTGGATATTTTCGCACTGGTTTTATTACTTGTACTAGTCTCTGCGGGGCAGAGTACCAGACTTGATTTTATTACTGATACTAGTCTCTGCGGGGCATAGCACCAGACTTGATTTTATTATTGATACTAGTCTCTGCGGGGCAGAGCACTAGACTTGATTTACTACAGTTTTAGACCCGGTTACGCCCGGGCACCCTTGGAGGGGTTTTTCAGGCATTTTCTACTACTTTAGTCCTGGACGGGGTCTGGGCATGCATACTTGAGACTGGGTCGCTATCTTGATCTCGGACTTACTTCCGAATGACATGTCTTGATACTGAGTTTTAGTATGGGGTCGGGGACCTCCAAGGACCTTGCCTCTCCGGGCCTGGGGCTTCGGGCTGCGTGCGCCGGAGGGAAGGGTATATGGTGGAGTAGAGGTATACAGGCTGAGTCCTTCCATGGAACCTGTCTGCTGGGCCTGATTGGCACCATAGGAGGTACATATAGAGGTTCTATTTCACATCATATCATATCATGCATTGGATTCCACCGTTGTTTATTGTGTGTTCAGTGTACGCTCTGGTAGTATGGGATGTCGGAGGGTTTGTTTTCACTTGATTGTGTTCCTCGATTGTATGGGCGGCCGTTGGGACTGTAGGTAGACTATATTTACTCATGTTTTTACTTAGAGCTTGTCTTGGCACCCAGTTCTTGAAAGATTAGTGATGGCTAGCCTGTTAAGGCTTTGGTTGTGGGATTTTTTATTATTGAGAGGGATTTAGAGTCCTATCGTATTGAGACACTTTTGTGTGGCCTTCTGAGCAGAGTGTGAGACTCTGGTTCTATTCTTGTGGGAAGCTGAGTGGTATCTCTCGGTTATTGTGGCCTAGTTATTTCATCCTAGGGTTGTACTTGTGAGGTGATTCTCTGGTTATGCTATCATATGATTGGATTGGTGTTATGATTTCCTTATACTGGTTGATTCCATTTTGAGTATGTTAGACTGCTCTCCGTCTTATCCTTCCACTTGAGGTTACCGGTATATCGCTATTTTCTCAATTGTCTCTCTACTTACTCATATTGTTGTGCAAGGACTCAAGGTGCGTTCTCCTTTCCTTCACCTGTGATTCTGTGTAATTGTATCTCTGTGCTAGCATGTGTTACTTGAAGCTCTTGGTTATGGATGATCTGTGCTAGCTCCTTGTGCCTTGCTTATTGCCTCAGTGACTACTTTCTTGCTATCTGTTACTTACTGCTTTTATATCTTATATGCGCTCAGTCGGCCTATGATACCTACTGAGTACCTGTGGTTTTGGTGCTCATACTACACTTCTGCACTTTTTTGTGTAGATATTAGCTGAGCTTTCGCCGTTGATCACGTTGGAGACTCGTGCAACTTTTGGATCTTTCAGACTAGGGTGAGCGCCTGACGGTCAGGGCTTGTCTACATCTCATCTGTTGTACTGTTGCTCCTTGTACTTTCGGTGGAAATTTATGTTGTATTTTGTTACTACTAGCACTTGTATCCTATTAGAAGCTTCTGTACTATTGATACCAAGTCATGGGGTTGATGTAGTTTCCTTTATGTATTTATATTTGAGTTTTGCTTTCGCTTATTTCTTCTTTCTGGTGCATTTTGGTTAGGTAGTAGCCCATTACTAACCGTTCTGTGCTACGGGAATTGGTTCGCCTACTGGGGGATTGTAGGTGCCATCATGACTTGAGAAATCGGGTCGTGACACCTTATTACTCCAGTACCGAGAAGGAATCCGACAACAAAAAATTTCATCATTTGAGATGGCGGGGGATGGTTCCTTAAGGTGCTGAGGAAGACTGTGTGTTCCTAATATAGATGGTCTAAGACAACAGATAATGGCTGAAGCACATTGTTCCCGGTATTCCATTCATCCAGGCTCTACAAAGATGTACCATGACCTTAAAGAGGTCTACTGGTGGAATGGAATGAAAAGGGATATAGCAGAGTTTGTAGCATAGTGCTCCAACTGTCAGCAAGTGAAAGAAGAACATCAAAGGCCCGGTGGCCTAGCTCAGACTATGAGCATTCCAGTATGGAAATGGGAGGCCATTAACATGGATTTTGTTACAGGTTTGCCTTCCTCATTTCAAAAGCATGACTCTATTTGGGTAATCATTGATCGATTAACAAAATCAACCCACTTCTTACCAGTTAAGTCTACTAGTACCATAGAAGATTATGTCAAGTTATATATAAGAGAGATTGTTCGCTTGCATGGAATCCCAATGTCCATCATTTCAGATAGGGGTGCCCAGTTCACCTCACACTTTTGGAGGTCATTCCAGGATAGTTTGGGAATACAAGTGAACCTTAGCACCGCATTCCATCCACAGACGGATGGCCAAGCTGAGCGCACTATTCAGACACTCGAAGACATATTGAGAGCATGCATTCTGGACTTTAAAGGCAATTGGGATGATCATTTTCCCTTGATAGAATTTGCCTATAATAATAGCTATCACTCCAGTATTGGCATGGCTTCATTTGAAGCTCTTTATGGGAGATGATGTAGATCACCTATTGGTTGGTTTGATGTAGGTGAGACTCAAATATTAGGACCAGATCTTGTCCATCAATCAGTTGAAAAGGTAAAGCTAATACATGAGCAGCTGAAGACCACTCAAAGCCGACAAAAATCTTATTCAGATGTGCGGCGCAGAGATTTAGAGTTTCAAGTTGATGACTGGGTATTCTTGAAGGTATCGCCTATGAAGGGGGTTATGCGATTTTGAAAGAAAGGTAAGTTGAGCCTTAGATATATTGGTCCTTATAGAATCCTAAAGAAGGTTGGCCAAGTAGCCTATGAGGTTGATTTACCTCCTGAGTTAGCAGCAGTACTCCAGTCTTTCACGTATCTATGTTACGTAAATGCTTAACGGATCCTTCTCAAGTTATCCCTTTAGAGGGTATAGAGATCTTCGGAGATTTATCATATGAAGAAGTCCCGGTGGCCATACTAGATAGACAAAACAGAAAATTGAGAAGGAAAGAAATAGCTTCAGTTAAAGTCCTATGGAAAAGTCAGAATGTAGAAGAAGCCACGTGGGAAGCAGAGGCCGACATGAGGGGAAAATATCCTCACATATTCAAGGAACAGCCAGGAGGTTTTGAAAGTCATTACTCCTTTCATTCGAATATCAATTTTAGTCATAATTGTTAATACTATTTTATCAATATGCTATATGTTCAGGTACTTGATACGTGCCTATGATTCAAGAGTTCTATATGTTCCTCAGAGTTGAGATGTAAATTTGAAGGAGTATGAGGTAAGATATATTAACTACAATAGTTTTCATTCCTATAAGTCCAAGCGGAGCCTCGTTGATACCTATTGAATATTATTCTCTTGTTGTGACGCTCTGTGAAGCGTATGGTATGTGTTTTGGTTAGCTGACAGGTTTCGGATAAGATAGTTTACAAGGGAAACTCTGCCAATTTTTTTTGTAAAAAGGTAGAGTTACAATAATTTTGAGTCGTATCCTTCATTCGCGGACGAATGATCCCAAGAGGGGGATAATGTAGTGCCCCGAACTTAAGATACACGTGCAACTCGTAAACGTGAAGGAATCATTATGAACCAAGAGTATAGGGTTGTGAATTGATAATTATACAAAGAGGACGCTTATACTAAGACATTTGAAGTGATATACCAAGGTTATAGACCAAAGGGAGACTTGGAACAAAAGTTCAAATTGAAGGATTCACTACGGTGGACTATTTCAAGTAAGCTAGTACAGGGTCTTACTTGTAACGGGTAGATCTCCTAATATAAAATGATTTAGAGATCCTATGACGTATCAAATAAAATTTATTTGAGTCTAGTTTGCAATGCAATAAACCGCTCATCCATACGAGTTCGGAGTAAAATGTTATGTACATTTTACTACAGACACGCGCACTGCCCAATCACTGCGGGACATGTGGCAGCCTTGGGTAAGTCGGCCAAAAGTGGTGTATTTATATTGAAACTTTGGGATTTTGTCTCCTATACATATCAGAACATAAGGGACCTGCTTAACACTTGTTTTCTTCAGTTCTTATTCATCTCAAGCCCTCCCTAGCCTAACGTAAGTGAATTCCTTCAAGAATCAAGTGTATTTTTCATCGTAGGTCACGGAAACATACTTAGTCAAGTGTTTTCTTGAAGGAAAAGGTGTTGTTCTTGAAGATAAAAAGGGTGCAGGGATTGTATTCTTATTGATAAAGATATGGCTGCTGTTCTATCCCTATAAATATGACTCTGAGAGTTGTTTTAAGTATAGTTTACGTGTAGGACTCACGGGACGGTGAAAGGAAGCCGTGAGTCCATGTTTTGCCCATTGTAACTAATATATTCGGTGAGGAGGGAGTATGTAGAGGGATGTAATGGTTGTAATGTTGAATAAACGAGGTGTGTATTGTGGTGTATTGAGGCAGCAAGCTTGCTGCGATATGGAGAGATGCTAGGTATAGCAAACACAATTTCTATGGCTCTTGCAAGCTTGTCCCTCGTTAAGTGTTTGATAAAATGCCTAAATGGATTGAGGATGTTGTTTATATGTTATTTGGCTTCCTATCACTGTATTAAATGTTATAATTCTCTCCCAACTTAATCTATGAGATTAAAGGGTCATCTAAACGCTACTAAATAAAGAACTCCCGAGGCGGTATTTAAAAGTCGAGGGGTCAAGTTTATGACCTTGTTTGGGATATGGAATGGGCTGCATATTGTAAGGAATTGATGGAGGGATTAATATTGACTTCATAGGTGGTCATAGTTCAGTTGATAAGGGGAAGAGAGAGAGGTGGGATGATACCCCATTTAACTATCTTATTTGCTAAGCTTGTCGCTCGTAAGTTATTATCATCTTCCCGACCTCGCCATATTTCTTGGTTAGTTGCTTATACTATTGAATATGTTGTTATGTA
The DNA here is from genome assembly GCA_003996215.1 of Jaltomata sinuosa. Lineage (NCBI taxonomy): Eukaryota > Viridiplantae > Streptophyta > Magnoliopsida > Solanales > Solanaceae > Jaltomata > Jaltomata sinuosa. Next base: position 109,642 of record QJPP01002846.1, on the reverse strand, counting down.
ATAGATAAGGAGTGTTTGATGGGAACCAATGACGCTACATAAGGGAGAGAGAGTCTCGAAGTAAGGTATGTAAAGCTAAAACCTCTTTTCGCCATCAAGGTACGACCTAGAGTCACATGTTCCTCCTATAAAGGTCGTCATAGATTATATGCTTCTTGAAAGAAAAGCTTAATTCTATTATAGGTCTCTCTCGAGTGTAGTTCTAAACCTATAGAGTTATAGTACTCATATCTAGTCAAAGAAGTCACATGTTTCACACGATCATACATGTCTTCAGTTGAAACTCTTAGAAGTTACCGAGCATATATGTCATGAACTTATAGGAATTAACTGGCCACAAAATAGACCTAAGTATATAAGATCACATAGATATATGATTATTCAGCTAAAAGAAAGTAATCAATATTCAGATAACGAGTTATATGATTTATAAGTTTCCTACTATGAGCCTTTACAAGCAAGACGAGATTATAGGCTACTCTGCAGCGTGGGGTAGGTATCACTAGGGCCACTACGTGTGATGCTCTTTTGTGCACAAAATTCAAACAGAGTCAGCTGGAACTTCGTGTCGTGGATTCCCTGACTACACAGGCCTGCGGGCAGACCTTACAGGAGCCCTGGAGAGCGTACCTTGACAGACCACGTTATCCAGACTGTGAGATTTCACACATGGTTGTGATAGTTGGCTACAGATGCCAAACAGGTGTCACCGATCACCGACAGCAGGCCATCTTGTGACTTCCTGACAGTTAGTATTACATAAAGAGTAGATAAATTATGTAAAAGGGTAAAGATGTCACCTAGGCAAATTCTAGGGATTTTAAACATATGTAATTAAGTAGTGTATAAGACGTTATATAAGGACCTCTGATATTGGTCATTGTATTAGTTTCACTTTCAGTTTCAAATTACATTCCCTGTATGTGTATGCTCAGATTTTCCTATCTTTGATATTCAATTCAATGAGTATTCTTACATGTCTACTTGTTATTCAGTCTACTTTACATACCAGTACATGTTTCATATGTACTGGCGTCCCTTTATTTTTGGGCGCTGCATTTTATGAATGCAGGCTCTGGTACTCAGGCTAGCAGACATCCACAGTAGACCAGTGCCTTCCCGTTTATCAGTTGGTAAGCTCCACCTCTCTCTGGAGCTATCAGATGCCTAGGTCACATATTTTGGATTCATGTATATATCGTATGTTGGGTATGTCGGGGCCCTGTCCCGTCTAGTTAATAGATTTTCAGTTGTAGACTCTTTAGAGGCTTCTTAGACATAGTTTTGTTTCAGCTGCACAGTTTGTCTAGTGGGCCCTTCAGTTATTTACGTTTTAGAATATGTAAACACATGTTGATGTCCATATTGTTTCTTATCAGTTTATAACTTTATCATGAGTTTAGTATATATGTTTAGCAGGTTCTCGTATAACTACTTGACGTCCGCCCCTCCCAGCTAGGGGCGTGACACTAGTGATACATTTAATGCAATGGTAGGCTTTTAAAGTTAAGTAGGCTTCCAAAAATCACAAAGAATCCTAAGATCATTTCTCCAACCAAACACAATTAAGACTAGTGTGTGAACGACAAACAGGGCAAGTTCTAGATGACACAAGCAAGTACAAGAATTATTCAAAAAGAACTCACCACACATGGCATGCAAACTATTCAAGATGGGTCAATTTCACATTCTAAATAAGAATAAATAGAGCCATATTTTACATTTCCTGTTATAACCACTAATCAGTCAAGAGTCACAAAAAGATCAAAAGAGTTGTCACTAAAATCATTCTTAGCTATGAAACTATTCACAATTTTTTTTGACGGAGTATGCTCAATTCAGATGCAAGACTAACTTTATTAGTACCAAACAAATCAATATCCAAATTATCTCGAAAGATGATAATTTTCCCTTAAGGATGTCATCACCCAATCTATCATAGGACCAAATCATCCATCTAAATCGACATGGCTACTAAGAATTCACTAACACATACACCCCAAAACACAAGGCATACATGCACTTGCACCTGTTTTTGCAGGTGCTGACTTGTGGCACACAGTTGCAATGCATGTGTCTGGCACTGAAGTTTGCCCTTCTTCCCAACACATATGCTTGCACTTGCATTTCGCAAGTCAACACTTGCATTTTGCATGTGCTCAATAACGGTACCAACTCTGAACAAGCTCAAATTTTAGATTAACGGGTACTCAGACTTCCCCTAGCTCAAACACCTAATAAAGTGACAATTTAACTTAAGAATGTTGTCACTCGATCTATCATTGGGAATCGTCACTCAAAACCAAAAACAAAAGAAAATAAGAAGATAGAAATAAAGAAAAAACCAAAACGACTAATCTAACAGAATTTCAAACTAAGCAAACCCAGCGAGGGAGCAATATCCATATCAAAATAAAACAAGCCCGACAAGGGCACAATATTCAAAATAAGCCCACAATATTCAAAATAAGCCCGACAAGGGCACAAATCTGAATCTAAACAAAACAAACCCAGCAAGGGCACAAAACAGGTACATATATCCAAAATAAACATAGCCCAAATTCCACCACCCCAACTAAAATCTACAGTGGTGTCCTTAATATATAATATTGAAATAAAAAATTGAGAAAATAGTGTGTGGGGCTCCCTTAGGTCTGCCTCTGACTAGCAAACTCTGGAATGGAATGAACATGGCCAAATAGAGGACTATGCCTCATCATTATCATCACTCTTATCCGCACATACGAAGGAGTATTCCTCACTGTCATCATTATTAGAAGCTGGAATCTTCTTGCTCAGTTGCTCTCAGTTGAAAACAGCCTCGATACCCCTCCACATCTTAACCATGAACTTGCCTCTCTTTTTGTTCTTTTCCTTCTCAACCTTTAAGTTTTACTGAAGAGTGGCATGGTCCTTGGTGGACTCAACATAAGATTCTCTAGCAACTCCACAAATGTGGTCACTTTGGTAATAGAATCAGCCTGCTGCTTTTGTTCATCAAAGTAAGTCTGCATCTTAGCTCTAGTAAAGATATCAAGACTGCTTAGGCTGTGAGGAACTACTGGGTAGCTGGGTCACTATATTACGAATGTGGTCTAACTGAGAGGAAATCAAACCAAAAGGACCCTAAGTCTGTGTGGTATGAGAAGAAGGATCTTGTCCCTTAATAATGTCAATCTTCCTCTTCTTGCTCTTTGGTGCACCCTCCTCTCCCTTAATTTTCAATGGATGAAAGGGTTTTTTAGGTGCTATCCAGTGATCCCTAAAGCGCTCATCAAATCCTTCCTACTTATATAACTCAGTTATCAAGGAGGCAAATATCAGGGTTGGGATCTACTAAAGCAAATATTCCTTCAGCTCTTGGACTAATGTTATGACCCAGTCATTATCTGTTTTTCATCCTTTTTCTGCCTTTCCAGCTATCCCTTAGTGGTTACATGTCATTTATAACTTATCGGGACTGATGGTTCAGTGCTCGGGCCATTCGTTAGGTCATTTTGATCATTTCCTTATTTTAGAACTTGAACTTAGAAAATTTGACTTTAGTCAACTTTCTTAGTAAACGTGCTCAGAATCAAATTCTGACAGTTCTGTTGGCTATGGAATGGGGACTTTGGTCTGGTAGGAATATTGGTCTGGGTTTGAGTGCTTTCAGTTTGATTTTTTGTTTCTTTCTGTGTTTTCAAACCAGTTTGGCTGGTAGGGTTGACATTGATCAACATTCGGAAAAGACGACATCCAATGGAAATTTCGTCAATGCTATTAGCTCCGTAATATTGACTTTAGGCTAGAAGAACCTTTAGTTAGGGTCCCGGGGCTTCTGAACTTATTTTGGGATATTGAGTTCTAAGTTAGTTTTGGGCATGGGGACTACTTTCCTTAAAATGATCTCTGTTAGTAAATTCATTGATTTTGTCGAGTCCAAAATGTCATTTCCACTTTAGTAGAACTATTGGTTTGTGAGTATCGGGTTCTATTTGTGCCCGGAATACCCTAGAGAAGATAGGAAATTGCTGGTTTTTATAGTAGGCACCGACCTTCAGCGCCATCAGCACCCCTCCAGCGCAATCGTGTGCACGCGTGTGGCCAGCCTTCTGTGCCAACAGTGCCAGCCTGATGCGAGGACTTCATAATTCTTGTTTTTCATGATTTTCAGCTTATTTCTTTCATTTCTCTCAATTCCAACTTAAATTATCTCAACTCCAATTACTCAGGAATAGTGTGGGCTCGTGGAAACTCTCCAAATTGTCGTTAATCTTGCTCCCTTATCGTTGGTAATCTCCTTCTTCCTCAAGCGTTATCCTCCTCTTTAAGCTTGAAAACCTCCATTGTTAAGGCTCTTACAAGCATGGGTTTTCTTGTGTTTAAGCTGTATTGGAGAGGTTGATTGTTCATGGTGGCTGTAGTTCCAGTCCGTGGTCAATTTTTGCTTCCAAATTGGTACGTTTACGCCCTTGAAAATCGTTAATCCTCCATTTTTGTTCTCTTGAATAAGTAGTACTTTGGGGCTATTTTGAGCCTTGAAACGAACTCCGCTCGCGCTCAAATTTTGAGCTTGGGTTCCTTAACCCACCGCAAACTTGATTGTGAATTTTATTTTCTATTTCATTACACGGGCCCCGAGGATCATTTTCTGACCCAATTTCCAGCTCGATTTTCCCTTATAGCAATAAGGGTGTCGTTCTTCTCGTCTTGACACCTAGATTGTGGTCTTGACAGCATGGCAACTTTTTGAGGCTGTTTAGAAAGAGAAGGCACATGAGTAATGGTTCGTGTTTGTAGTTCGGCTCTGAAGTAGGTTACGATTTACCTTCAAGACTGAGTTTAGCTAGATTAAATATATTTTTATAATACTGGAATGTTAGGTAGGATATTCGATAGATTTAGGCTTAAATATTATTTATCCCTTTAAATTGTCCATTTTGAATTATAGTTTAGAATTATCATGCTTATCCTTAGCCTAGGAGCTTGTAGTATCTTTATGGCTAGTATAAAATCCTTAGTATGCTTTTAGAAGGCTTTAGAGGTAGAGTAGAGCTTCTCGGTGCTTTTCGCTTTATTTTCGGTATCTTTTTGCTTTATTCTATTATTATGTGTAACTGTGGGCCCGAGGCCATATCTTGGATTTTGACGAAGTTCCAGGTCAGTTCTCTTAGATTGGAGGGTGCTTTGCCCTGTTTTGCCTTGTAGTGTGTTTTCTCTGAACATGGAAATTTATCTTCTCATACTGGATTGTCATGCTATCGGTACAGAAAAGAATGATTTTGAGGCTTTTTGGTCCTACAATTGACAACTATTGGGTTTTCATAATCTTTGGGCTTTTAAAAGGATTGCTTTGGAATTGTTACTGAATTTTGGGAGGAAAAGGGAGAAATACTACTTTTTATGCATACGTTGATGAGTCCGAGGTTAAATTCCAGGCGCTCGATGTGTTATCTCGGGTTTTACTTTTTTTATGCATACGTTGGTGAGTCCGAGTAAATTCCGAGTGCCCGACATATTATCTTAGGTTTTACTTTTATGCATACGTTAATGAGTTCGAGGTTAATTTCGGGCACTCGAAGCTCTATTTTGGGTTTTTCCTTCCTGCACTCGTTTGATAAGCTTGATGATCCATCCTGGGCACCCGTGTACTAGATACTAGGTTTGACTTGTATACATTCATACATTATATTATTGTCATACCGCATTGCATTAGGCTTGGGTGTGTTTGGATTGACGGTTGATTTGGGTCGATCTTGTTATTACTTTACCCTTTTTATTGTCTTGGGTTGTTTCAATTTTTGGCTTTATAACTAAATTTAGGTGGATTATTGTATTTTGAATGCTTTCTTGTATATTATTATATATATATATATATATATTATCTTTCTTTTCTCGGTCGGCCTATGATACCTACTGAGTACCCATTGTCTTAGTACTCATACTACACTCTACATCTTTTTCTGATGCAGCACCTACTACGAGCCACCCTCACTGACCTTCCTGTTGTTCTAGGCCTGTTGGACTTTAGATCCCGGTGAGCTCCCGACGCTTTTGGAGACTTTACATGCTTTCCATCTTATATATTCTGTCTATATTTTGTATTTTGGTCAGACAGAGTCTGTTGTATAGCTATCCTTACTTTAGTCTCTCTTGTACTAGTGATACCAAGTCCGGGTTGGTTCTCGTGTTTTTTTATCTCTTTGGTCATTTTAGGGCCATCTTATGTATATTTTGTTTATTGGTATGTATATATGCTATTGGCCCTGTCATTCCTGTATATCTTTCACTTTTTCTTAGTTTAATTGTTATTAATTATCTTTCATATTATTGGGTTTAGGATTGTCTACTATAGGGTTTATGTAGACGCCATCATGGCCAAGTTTTAAGTCATGACAGAGTGGTATCAGAGCTCCAGGTTCACCGGTCTCTCTATTACAAGAGAATAGTGTCTAGTACAGTCTTGTGGATCGGTATAATGACGTCCATATCTAATATTGGAGAGGCTATAGGACATTCCTAGGAAATGTGTCATGTTGTTTGATTTCTTGTCGTGCATTCTTGACTTGTTCAACTTCTGAGTATCCCTATTTCACTCTTTCTCAGATTGATTGAATGAGATCTACAGCTAGTGAGGATGAGGCACATGCGCCTGCAGTTAGAGACCTAACTAGGGGACTGGGTAGAGGTCGACCTAGAGGTCGAGGTAGGGCTTAGGCTATGGCTCCAGCTCAGGTCCAGGCTAGACTACCATCACCAGAGCCTGAGGTTAGAGTGGATGAGGTTCAGTATGAGCCAGAGCATATAGGGCCAGCCCAACATCTGACAGGTTTTGTGGCTACTCCAGTGTTGCAGGACACTTTAGTTTAGTTATTGGGGTTCCTTGAGGGTATGACTCCACTAGTAGCTTTGTCGGTCACTCCGATTGGTTCTCAGGTTAGAGATGAGGATCAGACTTCAGCTCAGGTGGAAGCACAGGGTACAGGAGTGCAGCATGCTGTTGCGAATCCCATATTAGAGGTATTAGCAGTTCCTACAGTTTCTCCACCTCTTCCAGCCATGTCAGTTATGTCTTCTGAGGAGCAGAAGATACTTGGTAGGTTCTTTAGTTTGTGTCCTTCGAGGTTTTCAGCTGCTTCTAGGGAGGATGCACATGAGTTTCTGACTAGCTTCCAGGAGAGATTACATAATTTAAGGTTAGTAGACTAACATAGAGTAGATTACACCATGTTTCAGCTGGATAGTCCAGTGAAATAGTGGTGAAGGTCATATGTTGCTTGTAGACCGGTCGGGTCACCTCCGCTTACTTTGGACCAGTTCTCTGTAGCTTTTATAGAGAAGTACGTATCGCATAGCATGAGAGAGCGGTTGATGGATAAGGTCTCCAAGTTAGAGCAAGGCTCAATGACTGTGACTGAGTATGAGGTGTTCTTCCATAATTTTTCCAGACACACCACTATGATTCTACCCACCGAGCACGAGAGAGTACGCTAATTTGTTTGAGGTTTGACCTTGCATCTTTGCTTGGCTACAGAGGGTATGGTAGCATCGCTGATCTTTTCTTGAGGTGGTGGATCATGCCTGTACCATTAAGGGCATACATCATGAGGCCCAAGGGGGAAGCGATAAGAGCCCCCGCTATTAGGGCAGTTTCAGCAGTTCCCAGACCCATGGTAGAGGCTATTATGGTAGAGGTCAGCACCAGCAGTGCTTCCAGTCGATCTGGCCTATTTAGGCAGCATTACAGACCTTTGAGGGTTAGAGTAGCCAGAGTATTATTCCTTCTTCATGAGGTTGCCATTCAGGGTCCATAGGTAATGGTGGTCATTCTGATTCAGTCGAGTCTTCACAGTGGGGTACATATGGTCGGAGTTGTTACGAGTGTGGTGAGATAGGACACTTTTATAGAGATTGTCCATTAGTATCGCATCAGAGGCGACAGGATCAGTTGGTTCAGGCCCCTAGGTTTCCAGCACCACCAGCTAGCGGTAGTTCACAGAGTAGTAGTGGTGGTCCCTAGGGTACTAGAGGTGGTCCTCAGTCCGGTAGGTCAGGTGGTTGTGGCGGTCAGAGTCACATGTATACAGTTTTAAGACAGGCAGAGGCCGAGGCTTTCTATGTTATAATCATAGGTACGATCTCCATTTTTCATCAGTCCCTTCTACTTTGTTTGATCCGGGGTCTACATTCTCATATGCATGTGCTTATTATGCTACTCGTCTGGAGTATGCTTGCGAGTCTTTTCCTGTTCTCTTACATGTATCTACCCAGCATGTGATTCTTTAGTAGTGGATCAGGTGTATCAGGCTTGTGTGGTGACTATCTTAGGATCAACACGTGGGTAGACTTAGTTGTACTTGATATGGTTGACTTTTATGTGATCTTGGGAATGGATTGGCTGTCTTGTTATCATACGATCTTGGATTGCTTTGCAAAGACTGTTACTCTTTGGATGCTAGGTATCCCTCCTATCATATGGAAGGAAGCCGAGAGACACATACCGAGGGGAGTTATATCTTTTCTGAGCACCCAGCGGTTGGTTGGAAAGGGGTGCTTAGCTTATCTTGCCTACGTCTGTGATCCTAGTGCCACCACACCTCCTCTTGAGTCAGTTCCCATGGTTTATGAGTATGTAGATATGTTTCCTTTTGATCTTTTGGGTCTTCCTCCTGATCGTGATATTGATTTTGGTATCAATGTTGAGCCGGGAACCAAGCCCATTTTTATTTCGCCATATCAGATAGAACCTGCTGAGTTAAGAGAGCTTAAGGATCAGCTCAAAGATCTATTGAGTAGAGGTTTCATCTGGCCTAGTGTGTCTCTGTGGGGTGCTCCAGTTCTGTTTGTGAAGAAGAAGGATGGATTTATGTGTATGTGTATTGACTACAGAAAGTTAAATAAGGTGACAGGTAAGAACAAATATTTGATGCCGCGTATTGATGATTTGTTTGATCAGCTACAGGGTGCAGCGGTATTCTCTAAGATAGATTTGAGGTTCGGTTATCACCAGTGAATGATTAGGGCTGAGGACATCTCAAATGCTACATTTAGGACTCGATACGACCATTATGAGTTCTTAGTCATGTCTTTTGAGTTGACTAAAGCCCCAATAACATTTATGGAGTTGATGAATCGTGTGTTCAGTGCCTCATTGGACTCATTTATGATTGTGTTCATCGATGACATTCAGATTTACTCAAGGAGTAGAGAGTAGCATGAGCAACATCTTAGAGTTGTACTTTAGACCTTGAAAGACCATTAGTTATATGCCAAATTCACTAAGCGTGAGTTTTGGCTTGAGTCTGTGGCATTCTTGGGGCACATGGTGTTCAAGGATAGGATTATGGTAGATCCAGCGAAGATTGCAGTAGGTCGTGATTGGGCTAGGCCTACTTCTCCTACCGAGATTTGCAGTTTCATGGGGTTGGCAGGTTATTACAGACGGTTTATGGAGGGTTTTTCTTCGATAGGATCTTCATTGACTAGATTGACTCAGAAGAATGTTCCCTTCCAGTGGTCAGATAAGTGTGAGGTGAGCTTTTTGAAGCTCAAGGCCTTGTTGACTTCAGCTCCGATTCTTACTCTTCTGGTTGAGGGTCAAGGTTTCACCGTGTATTGTGATGTGTCAGGTATTGGCTTGGGTTGTGTGTTGATGCAGCAGGTTTGGGTTATTACATATGCTTCGAGAAAGTTGAAGGTTCACGAGAGGAACTGCCCCACACATAACTTGGAGTTAGCAGTGGTAATCTTCGCACTGAAGATGTGGAGGCATTATCTTTATGGCATGCATTGTGAGATCTTTACTGACTATCATAGTCTTCAATACATTTTCAGCTAGAAGAATCTAAATTTGAGACAGCGTAGGTGGTTAGAGTTACTGAAGGACTATGACATCTTTATTCTTTATCATCCAGACAAAGCAAACAGGTGGTGGATGCCTTGAGACAAAAGGCGATGAGTATGGGTAGCTTGGCTTTGTTAGAGACATAGTATCGACCTTTAGCTTGGGACATCCAGTCCTTGGATAACAGGTTGGTTGGACTTGATATTTTTGAGCCGAACCATATTCTTTCTTGTATTGAGGCTAGATCTTCCTTGTTAGAGAAGATTTGGGCACAACAGTTTGATGATGCAAGGTTGAGGATCATTCATGACAAAGTGTTAGGCGGTGAGGCTAGGAAGGAAACTTTGGATTCAGAGGGTATTCTGATGGTCGAGGGTCGTATCTGTGTTCCTAGAGTTAGTGACCTGGTCATATTGATATTAGAGGAGGCTCATTGTTCTAGGTATTCCATTCATCTCAGGGAAGCTAAGATGTATCGTGACCTGAGGTAACACTACTGGTGGTATGGGATGAAGAGGGATATTTCAACTTTTGTATCTAGGTTCTTGAACTTTCAACAGGTGAAGTTTGAGCACCAAAGGCCAGGTGGTTTATCTCAAAGGCTACCTATTCCAGAGTGGAAATAGGAGCGTATTGCTATGGACTTTGTAGTCAGTTTGCCACGTACTTTGTGGAGATTTGATGCTATTTAGGTTATCATGGATAGGTTGACAAAGTCTGCTCACTTTCTACCGGTTCAAACTTCCTACAATTTTGAGAGGTTAGCTCAGATCTATATTTTGGAGATTATCCATTTGCATGGTGTGCCAGATTCAATCATCTCCAACCGAGGTACTAAGTTTACTTCACACATCTGGAGGTCTATTCAGAGAGAGTTGGGTACTAGGGTTGAGCTTACCACCACTTTTCATTCATAGACAGACGGTCTATCAGAGCATACTATTCTGGTTCTGGAGGATATGTTGTGAGTCTGTGTTATTGATTTAAGGGTTTAGTGGGACCAGTGTTTAGCCTTGGTAGAGTTTGCATATAATAATAGTTACCATTCCAGTATTTAGATGGCTCCATTCGAGGCTTTATATAGTAGACAGTGCAGATCTCTGGTGGTTGGTTAGATGCTTTCGATGTTAGGCCATAGGGTACCAACTAGCTTCGTGACTATAGATAGAGTTCGGGCTATTCAGGAGAGACTTTGCACTGCCAAGAGTAGGAAGAAGAGTTATGCTGATCGGAGAGTTCGAGATCTAGAGTTCATGGTTGGTGACAGTATGTTACGTTGGGTTTATTGGGCCATTCAAGATCCTCCATCATATTGGGGAGGTTGCCTATGAGTTAGCCTTGCGTCCTGCTCTTTCCAGTGTACATTCTGTGTTTCATGTCTCCATGGTGCGGCAGTATATTCCGGATGAGTCTCACGTGCTTCAGTTAGAGTTGGTTCAGTTGGATGAGTCCTTAGCCTTTGAGAAGGAGTCTGTTCCTATTTCGGACAGCTAGGTTAGGAAGTTGAGGTCCAAGGAGATTCCATCAGTTTAGGTTCAATGGTGGTATCGTCCTATCGAGGAGGCTACTTGGGAAATCGAGACTGACATGCAGACCCGTTATCCTCTTCTTGTCGAGTCTTCAGGTATTATCCTTTTTCTAACTTTTGTAGATGAAAGTTCTTTTAGTAGTGGATGTTGTAATGACCCTCTAGGTCATTTTCTATTTTTCATCCTTTTTCTGCGTTTCGAGATTTCCCTCAGCGGTTACAAGTCATTTATGACTTTCCCGGACTAACGGTCCAATGCCTGAGTCGTTCGTTAGGTCGTTATGACCATTTCCCTGATTTTGAACTTGAACTTAGAAAATCTTTGACTTTGGTCAACTTTCTTGGTAAACATACTCAGAATTGAATTCCAACAGTCCTGTTGTCTCCGAAACATGGATGTTAGTCTTGTAGGACCATTGCTCTGGGTCTGAGTGCTTTAGATTTGATTTTGTATTGCTTTCTTTGTTTTAAAGCCAGTTTGGCTGGTAGGGTTGACTTTGGTCAACCTTCAGAGAAGACGGCCTCGGATGAAAATTCCATCAGTGTTATTTGCTTCGTAATGTCGACTTTGGGCTAGGGGAACCTTTGGTTCGGGTCCCGACGATTCCAGACTTATTTAGGGGTATTGATTTCTGAATTAGTTTTGGGCATGAGGCCCACTTTTCCTTAAAACAATCTCTATTGGTAAATTCTTCGATTCTGTCGAATCTGAAATGTCGTTTCCACTCTAGTAGCACTATTGGTTTGTGAGTATCAGGTTTTGATTTTGCCCAGAATGCCCTAGAGAATATTGGAAATTGCTTGTTTTTGTTGCAGGTACAGGCCTTCAGCGGCCCTCCCATGGATCGCGCGTGCGCGTGGCTAGTATTCAGCGTCAGCCTGCGGCCAGGCCTTTAAAATTCTTATTTTTCATGATTTTCAACTTATTTCTTTCATTTCTCTCAACTCCAACTTAAATTTTCTCAACTCCAATTACTCAAGAACAGTGTGGGCTCGTGGAAACTCTCCGAATTGTCATTAATCTTGCTCCCTTATTGTTGGTAAGCTCTTTCTTCCTCAAGCCTTATCCTCTTCTTTAAGCGTGAAAACCTCCATTGTTAAGGCTCTTACAAGCTTGGGTTTTCTTGGGTTTAAGCTGCATTGGCGAGGTTGATTGTTCATGGTAGCACTAGTTCCGGTCCGTGGTCAATTCTTGCTTCCAAATTTGTACGTTTCCGCCCTTGAAAATCTTTAATCCACCACTTTTGTTCACTTGAACTAGTAGTACTTCGGGAATATTTTGAGCGCCGAAACAAATTATGTTCGCACTCAAATTTTGAGCATGGGTTTCTTAACCCACTGCAGACTTAACTGTGAATTTTATTTTCTGTTTCATTGCACGTGCCTGGAGGGTCATTTTCTGACCCGATTTCTGGCCTGATTTCCCCTTATAGCAATATGGGTGTCGTGCTTCTCATCTTGACACCTAGATTGTGTTCTTTATAGTGTGGCAGCCTTTTGAGGTTGTTTGGAAGAGGAAGGCTCATGAGTGATGGTTCATATTTGCAGTTCATCCCCGAGGTAGGTTACGATTTACGTTATAGATTGAGTTTAGCTAGAGTATATATATTTTTATGATACTGGAATGTTAGGTAGGATATTAGATAGATTTAGGCTTAAAACGTGTTTATCGCTTTAAATTGGCCATTTTGCATTATAGTTTAGAATTATCATGCTTATCCTTAGCCTAGGAGCTTGTAGTATCTTTATGGCTAGTATAGAATCCTTAGTATGATTTTAGGAGGCTTTAGAGGTAGAGCAGAGCTTCTCGGTGCTTTTCGCTTTATTTTTGGTATCTTTTCACCTTATTCTATTGTTATGTGTAACTGAGGGCCCGAGGCCATAGCTTGGATTTAGATGGAGTCCCAGGTCAGTTCTCTTGGTTTTGAGGGTGTTTTGCCTTGTTTTGCCTTGTAGTGTGTTTTCTATGAACATGGAAATTTATATGCTCATATTGCATTGTCATGCTATCGGTACGAAAAAGCATGATTTTAACACTTTTTTGTCCTACACTTGACAACTATTGGGTTTTCATGATCTTTGGTGTTTTAAAAGGATTGCTTTGGAATTGTTACTGATTTTTGGGAGGTAAAGGGAGAAATACTACTTTTTATGCATAAGTTGATAAGTCCGAGGTTCAATTTTGGGTGACCAATGTGTTATCTCGAATTTTACTTTTTATGCATATGTTGATGAGTCCGAGGTTAAATTCTAGGCGCCTGATGTGTTATCTTAGGTTTTACTTTTATGCATACGTTAATGAGTCCGAGGTCAATTCCGTGCGCCCGATGCTCTATTTTGGGTTTTTCCTTCCTACACTCATTTGATAAGCTCGATGTTCCATCCCGGGCACTCGTGTACTAGATACCAGGTTTGAATTGTACACATTCATACATTATATTATTGTCACATCGCATTGCATTAGCCTTGGGTGTGTTTGGATGGACGGTTTATTTGGGTTGATCTTTTTATTACTTTACTCTTTTTATTATTTTGGGTTGTTTCAATTTTCGGCTTTATAACTAGATTTAGGTGGATTCCTGTATTTTGACTGCTTTTCTTTATCTTATTATATATATATATCTTTCTTCGCTCGGGCGACCTATGATGCCTACTTAGTACCCGTTGTGGTGGTACTCATACTAAACTCTGCATCTTTTTCTGATGCAGCACCTAGTACGAGCCACCCTCACTGACCTTCCTGTCGTTCGAGGCCTGTTGCAATTTGGATCGGGGTGAGCTCCCTGCGCTTTTGGAGACTTTACATGTTTTCCATCTTGTATATTCTGTCTATATTTTGTATTTTGGTCATACAGAGTCTGTTGTATAGCTACTCCTTACTTTAGTCGCGCTTGTACAAGTGACACCAGGTCCAGGTTGGTTCTCGTGTTGTTTTGTCTCTTTTGTCACTTTAGGGACATCTTATGTTTTTGTATGTTGATATATATATATATGCTATTGGCCCTTTCATTCATGTATATCTTCCGCTTTTCCTTTGTTTAATTGTTATTTATTGTCTTCCGCATTATTGGGTTTTTGCTTGTCTACTGGGGGGTTTATGTAGATGCCATCATGGCCCAATTTTTGATCGTGACAACTATGTAGTTACCGACATTCATGGCAATGTCGTCAAGAATGCAAGAAATCATCCAGGCTCGAAAAGGTGGAACACCAAAATTATGAGAGCTAGGAGACACACTGCTACTCCCATAGAAATCCAGAAGACCATATAAATCCAGAAGACGCCCCACCAAATTCTTCTCAACTATTCCCCTTTCTGGCTTTAACCTTTTGTCAAGATGATTTTTGTCGTATTGGCGCTGACAATCAAGGTACATAAACCTCACAGTATCAAACTATTTTTCCTCAGCATCCTCCTCAATTTCGTGACCTAGTGGTGCATTTTCATTTAGATTTTTATCCATATTCGGGGTCTAAGGTACCTAGAAATATAGAAACAAGTTAGGATGAGTGTGACATGTTAAGCACTTAAAAGCATTAATTGCCCCAAAGAAACAAGTTAAAAAGGGCCAGGAAGTAGCAGTTCCAAAGCAAGTATTTTCAATGAAACTACACAGTGGGCGCACCTGCAGAACTTTTCATCACAGATACGAGGTTGCTTTGGGAGACAAATCTCCACACTTGTGGCCCATGCATTGTTCAAGATCCATCGCAGCTGTAGAGGATTCAATGTAGGATCGGCATCGCACCTGCCAAAAGATTATCCACAGTTGTGGCACATCATCTTCTTCAAGAACAGACACAATTTGGGTGATTTCAATGGACTTAAACATGGTTATCAATTAGAAAATTGTACTCAGACTTCCAAATTTCCACACATAACAGGCGCACATGTTTAAATGCCCACGATTATCACTATAACAAGCTTAATTCCAACAGATTTTATACCCAAAAACTCATGCCCTAACTTTCTTAGCTTACTATTATTGCACAGTTAAAAATCAAGAAGGTATCGCAACATTTACCTTGCATAGGTAGTTCAGATTTCTTTATGAAACAACACTCATGCCTTGAAAGTTGAAACGGTGGGATGGGGGTAAAATTCCTATTTGATTTCTTTAGAACAACCTCTTTGTTTGAATTTTTTTAAGCCTTGATGGACAAATTCTTTCACTCGTTTATGATGTGCAGTGTGTGAGAATGAGAGAGAATACTTTGAGAGATTGTGATTTGGGAGTTGAGGGGATATGAACAGTTGAAAGAAATGAAGGAGTGAGGAGTTTGAAAATGATTTACCTTTCTTCATTGGGAAAAGAAGTCGACAAGCGCACATGCGAACATTTAGACGCAGGTGCAACACCGCCCCTGCATTTAACACACCATACCTGTGACATTTGTTGGACTCAGTTACCTCCACAGCTGTGAAGTGTGACCGCTCATGTGCTTCCATACTTGCAGACTAGATATCGCACCTGCACCACTGCTTCTGCGTGAAATGTTCTAGGAACGGCTCCTCTGTAGCATTTTCAATGATTTGGCTGCATCTGCATCTTTGTGTCGCGGGTCGCTATCTTCAGCAGCTGGTGTTTTATTAGGTCCCTCCAAATGATTTTTAAAGCCTTGGTTCAATTTCTAGGGTGCTCCAACATCTCATCTTGTCAAAATCAGCTAAAAAACACATTTCTTGTGGATTAGTCAAAAACAATATATTAAGCTATTCTAAGAAAAAGAAAAAATGTAAAATTTCCAATTTTTGAACTGATGGGTTTCCTCCCATCAAGCTCTTGATTTAATGTTGTGACATGATGCAAGTTACCTCACCACTTAGATCTCCACTTGGAGGATATTAACCTTCGACTCAATTTTGAATCGAGATTCTGGTGATACCCACTAGATGAGGGCATGAACACAAGAAGGTCATTTCCTCGGAGTCGTATTTTGTACTTCTTTGCTTTCAAGTGAGGGATTTCATTTTGTCTTCTATGCATGACAAACCCTGTCACAACCCGATTTCTCGGTCATGATGGCACCTACAACCCCCGGTAGGTGAACCAATCCCCGTAGCCCAGAACAGTTAGTAATGGGCTACTATCTAGCAAATAAGGGAACAAGATGAATAAAATAGATAAAAAGGAATATAAAAATATAAATATGCGGAAACTAAACCAAACCCCAAGACCTGGTATCATAGTATAGAGCCAAACTACATACATGGAGTGCAAATAAACCAAAACTATATATACAGATGTCTCTGAATGGTAATAGAGTACATGAAGCAAAAGATAAACTAAAGCTAAGCTCCGATCGCCAAGAGCTCACCCTCAGTCTGAAGTAGTCCTCAACAGATCTCCAAGCACGAATCACAGCGACCTAACGGCGATGGCCCACGCTAGGATCTGCACCCAAAGATGCAGGGGGTAGGGGTGAGCACCAAATGCGAAGCATAAGGTACCCAGTAGGTATCATAGGCCGACTGGGCACATATAAGATAAAAGCGTAGTAATAGACAGAATAGAAGCAAGTAGTCACAGAAATCAACGAAAGATACACAGGAACTAGCCCAGAGGGAAATCAACAGAACCACATATGAGGCTAGTAAGCAGAATATACACACCATAGGCACAGGTGAAAGTAAGAAATAACGCACCTGGGGTCCTTGCAACAACAGTGTATACAAAATAAGTTTACGAAATGGACGGTATACCGGTAACCTCAAGTGTAAGAAGAAGAGAGAAAGAGTAATGATAGGCATGCTCAGAGACATGAATCAAGTCCAACTAATCAATCATATCTCACACCCAGCAACTAACAGTCTAGCAGTAACCAATTTCATAATTAACCATAACAGAGAATAATTCTACAAGTAAATAGAAAGAGTCTACCTACAGTCCCTCGGCCGCCCATACAACCGAGGAACACAAACAAGTGAAAACAAACCCTCCGGCATCCCATACTACCGGAGCGTACAATCAGCAAACAGCAAACAAGGGTGGAACCTCGAGCCATGAATGATATGATGCATGAAGATCTCAAGTGCCATAGTATCTCTGTATGTACCTCCTCCGGCGCCGATCCGGCCCAGCAGGTAGGTTCCATGGAAGGACACTGCCCGTATACCTCTACTCCACCGTATACCCCTCCTCCGGCACACGCAGCCCGTAGCCCCTGGCCCGGATGGCAAGGTCCATGGAGGTCCCCGACCCCATACTAAAACTCAGTATCAGGATAGAGACCCAGTCTCGAATATGCAATGCCCAGACCCTGTCCAGGACTAAAGTAGTAGGAAAATGTCTCAAAACCCCTCCAAGGGTGCCCGGGGTAACCAGGTCTAAACAGTAAAAAGTCATCTCAGGTGCTCGGTCCGACCGAGGCTAAAAATCATCTCAAGTAGCAAGAAAACTCAACTAGCACTCCGGCCCTGCCGAGTCTAGTGTAGTAGTAAAACTGGTGTTTTAAAACATAATTTTACTTTCTTTTACCCAAGAATACTCACAAGTCAAATCAACTATTTCCAAATCATTTTCATCAAAAACGGGCCCCCCGGGCCATGCAAGGTTTAGATAACAGTGCCAGTGGGCCCGAAGCCAAAACCACAGTAAAACATGGATAAAACCTCTTTATATGCATGGAAATGGTATGATCACACACAATAGCTGCCCCGCAGCTCACAATCAACCTATCGACCCTGCACAGGCCCACAGCTACTCAGCAAGCATAACCAGCCTAGAAGGATAATTCTATGCCCGGGACTCGCGGACATTCCCAAAATCCCACCTTCTATGTTCCAGAGTCAACAAGGACACACAAGACCACAAGGGTAAATAAAATATAACTGCAAATACTACAAGCAACGGAGGAACAAAAGTAGGCGGACATGAATAAAGCGGTCAAGGTCTGTGGTACCAACCTAATAAACCAACCCAAGGATGCCCATTAATACAATTTTATTTTATATATACGGAGTCTAGGGAAAATAAATCGTAACCTACCTGTTGTCCGACGACAAGCTGCTAGAACAACGATGTCCAAGCTCGAACCACTCCAAGAAAATCCAAAACTAAATCGGAATCGTAGTCGGATTTGAGATGGAACAACTTGACGTAGATAATTGATTTTCTACAATAAATTTAATATAACCACAACATTAAATTGGTCCCACCAATTCCCCTCTCTGTATGCGTATGAATGTATATGGAGCAGTATGTAATTGATGTGTTTGTTGAGAGAAAATGAAATCACTCTTCCAGTGAACTATGTTTAATAAATACTTACATAATGTAAATTAAGTTAGGTTGATAAGTCATACTAGGAGTGACACCACATAGATAGTGGGCTGTTGGCTACTCCCTCCACCTCCACGTGGAGTGGAGGTGGCAAGGACAAAAATGAATTCTTATCCCGTTATTTATATATTCGGGTATTGCATAAATTCGTGGTAAAATAAATATAATATTTTAAATATACCTAACTCATAGAAAATTATTTCAAACAAAACCTACTATATTATAATAATAATTTTCAATATAACTAAATTTATTATCTTCGATAAAATATTACGGTGTATAAAAACCTTATAAAATAAATACATATACAATTATAACGTTTCAAAAATATTTCCCATAAACCTTTAAAATATTTTGAAAAGGCAATACTAATATAATTTTTACCAAATTCAACTTTTAAATAAAATATTTTTAAATACACGCACGATGCTAATACAATTCTTAAGTTTAGGCTCATAATTCGCCAACGCACGATTTTGATACTCAAGATTTCTCTCGGGATCCTCCCGTATGTTTTATCACTGTTTCGGAACTGAAATGGTATTTTAAAACGTGAAATTGAGGCTTAAATCGAGTTTAACCCGACCCGGTTCGCGACCCGGTTCGCAACCCGTTTTCTGCCAGACAGTCCGCGGTAAAACAGTCATAACTCTTTACTCCGAGATCGGTTGGATGTGAGGTTTTGTGCGTTGAAAACTAGACTCGTAGACCTTCGGTTTGGTATTTTGTGGGACTTCTAACTCTTTATATACTGGGAGAAAAGCCCTGACACATTTGACCCAAAGTTCAGAAAATTTGTTAAAGGTCTTACGATATCTTTTGTCGATTTGCTTGACTTCAAAACTCAAACGTGGAAATGACCGGAAGGGTCATTACAAACCCCAAAATGAACACACCTTGATCCTCCATCTTCCCAAATTTCTCCATAGGCTCGGTTACTTTAATTTTCATCCATTCAACCAAGCATAATATTGATAAATGGTTATAATGGGATTTAGGTATCTCCATTTGCAAGGTTGCACCATTCATGACATCCTCACCCTCCAATGCACTAGAATCATCACAAATGATATATTGAGCCTCCGTTTGCAACTCTATTTCCATTCATTCACTCTTGGAATCTTGAACTCCTTTTGGGGTTGTTGGTAGAAGATTCACCCTTTGTTCATAGAAATACATGGTGTCCTCTTCATTATTGGAAGTCCACTCAACACAACTACCCACTCCAATTACATCCCATGCCTCAAGTCTTGCATTCTCTTACGAGATGGGCAAAATCTCTATGGGTTGGTTGGCAAGGTTTTCCTTCTCATCCACTTTAAGTTGCTTCATGATAAGCACCTCCTCATGTATGCTAGTTGTCTGGTCCAAAAGAGGAGTTTGGGGTGTTTTGAGCATTCCTTTGAAACCAACATTTCTTACTCCACTTGCCATGGTATTGTTCCTATCAAACTCACAAGCACCACTAGCACTAGTGTTAGCAGAAATGGGGGAGGAGGAATGATAGTTAGGACAATCACTCCGCTATCCATCTTGACCATCACATAAATACCAATCATACCTATAATAGGATCGAGAAGGTGAATATCTCCCTCTCCTAGGGACGATTCTACAATCTCGCTAAAAGTGGGGTCCTTCATGATAGGGACATGGGTCTCTACAATAAGGGTTGCGACTACCAAACACATGAGATTTTTGAACATTTTGAGATGCCATATAATCATCAACAACAAGTAAATGAAAACTAATATAACAAAAATAACAAGTATTCACAAATTTGAACTAGAGCAAGTAAGCTCAAATTCCAAACAATGGAATTTCCTTCACAAGTTTCAAGGAAAAAGAATCTCTAGAATGTAATACAAAGTGTACTCTATGAATAATATCCTCATTGGGGAAAACCTTAGTGTAAAATCCTTGGACACATCCTAAAAAATGCCTTGGAAGCTTCCCAATTATGCAATAGCTTTCTTGGACCATTTTGCCCTTCGAGTCACTTGCGACTCTAACTGCGCTGGCACCTGTGGCTGCCCTTGATGACTTGTAGCACGCAGGTGCCAAGTCTTATAGGAAATCTTTAGCGCTCACCTACAGCTCCATCTGTGCAGGCACCTGCGATCGCTCTTGATAACATGCGGTACGCAGGTGTCTAGGTTGTTAGGCAGTGTTCCATGCTTACCGGCACCTATGAAACACAGGTGTCCTATTGCAAAATACATCTTCACACGCATAACCTTCACAAATTTCTTCTCTATTGATCATCTCTTGACTGAGCTTTATTTTAGAGTTCATTTGGGTTCAAATCATCTTTTGTCTTCAATATTCAAGAGTGCCTGCATACAAGAGAATAAAAGCATTAAATCCTTATAAATATTATCAAATCAAGGCAATAACTCATGATTAAAAGCTAAATAAATTGGTAGATTACCAACTTATCAAATCTCCAAACTTGAACTATTGCTTGTACTCAAGCAAAGCACTCATAAAGGCAAGGCTTGACTCAAACTTCCTAAGACACAAGGATTGAAAAAGGGATTACAATGACTCAAAGAAAAAGAAAATAATAACAAAAGACACAAAACAAAAGACTCAAACAAAAACACTAATTTTGTTTGGTACTACCACAAGCACAAGGAAAATACACTTCATTTCAAAAGCTCATTTCAAGAGACTTTATTTCTCATTCAAAATCAGGGGACTTTTTTCTTTAAAATAAGATAATCAAGCTTCTCAAGTCATTGGCATAAATCTTCAAGGTTTGCCTCGATATTCGCTACACAACTTGTCTCATTCATTCCTCTCAATTGAAATTAAGACTTTATTATTCACTTCAAGGATGCAATGCCACTCACAACAAGAGAGAATCCCACTCACAATCATGCAATTCACAATATGGGAATTATAAGAGAACACAAAGACTCTCACACTCACAAGGAAGTTCAAATGCACACATATAGAACCATTGGCATTCCATTTATATAATTCACCACTAATGTAGAGTTGTAAATCTCAGAATCACTAAGGACTTGTGGGTAGCAATGTAGGCTAGGGTTAAGGTGAGGATTTCATTTAGCTCAAGTGACTAAACATCCCTAATGCTATCATTAGACATTCAAGTACTCCACTCACATTTTTTATTCAACTTCACCTTATTCCTCCATCTCACAACCCAAGTTCTTCGTACAACCATTCATTCAAACACCTTTTTGTTTGGCTTAAGAGGTAGCACAAATCTATTCTTTTCTCTTTCGTTCAACTTTTGACACTTTCAAGAAATTTACAAGATAAGCATATGTGCTACCTCACATTGGATCTCAACTCCTTTTTCCAATATTAGTGCACACACCCTCAAACATAGGCTTTTGCCTACATCAACATTTCATATTTTCATTCATATTCTCCTAAACTTAGGCTTTTACCCTACACATCAATTCTAGCAATTTGGGAAGATGGGCAGCAAGATAGAGGGTTCAAAAAGGGTCAAGGTGTCAAACATTGGGTGTCATGGAAAGGTCAAAGGCTAAGGGGTTGACTAGGATCAATGTTAAGGGAATGAACTTTTGAATAAAGTAACTATTCCAAAAAAGGCCTAAGGTCATCTTCGAAGCTAAGCAATGTCTAGGATTTTGCCTTGAATCACCTTTAGGGCAAGTTCTAAATGACATGCATACACAAAAATGAATTAAACTTTACCACACAAGGCATCACAATACAAAAAGTTAACAATTAATCTCAAAATTAACTGTAATGAATGAATTTTGGCAAGCTATTCCAAGTTTCACATAACTCATTTGTGAATCAATCAAGCCAAATGGAGAATGTACAAGTCATGATAAGAGAATACTTTTTCAAAATTCATTTTCCCCTCTTTTCTCAATTTTTCAAATTCTATTGCTAAGAAAATATTTTGGTGGTCCTATTCAAGACAAGTACAACACTGACTCAAACTAAACACAAAAACTTGGCATTTTCCTTTAAAAAAGTTGTCTCTCAATCAATGAAAAGAGAATTTTGCTCCTTAGGAAAGAACTGTGATATAAAAAAAACCTCGGAGTTTATTCAAAACTAACTAGTATCTACACATGTGATATAGAATTATGCGCTCATGAATTATTTGAGAACGAGTCTTGGCGTAGGCATTAAGCGTGATTTACAACGCACATGTAGTAAAATAATAGGCATGTAGGACTAATCAAGCCACGTGGAATGTTCATATCCAAAATAAAAGATTAAGCCCTTCAAGGGCACAAGATAAAGCACAAGAAAATAAAGGCCCAGCGACGGAAATAAACAAGATCATCTAAAACATGCCCGACAAGGGACAAAGTGTTCAACATTTACGACCATAGCCCGGAAAGGGAAACCAAAATGTAGAAAAAATTAAATATCCAATCTCAACAAGGGAAAAACTAAACATCAACATAGATAAATGCACCCAACCCCAAACTTAAAAATAGCATTGACCCTAATGCTCAATCAAGAACGTAAGAGGAGTTCTTGAATGTCTAATGATAGTGTTAGGGAGGTTTAGTCACTAGAGACAAATGAAATACTCACCTTAACCCTAGCCTAAATTATTACCCATAAGTCCTTAGTGATTCCGAGCTTTGCAACTCTTCATTAGTAGTGAATTACATAAAGGGTAAGCCTATGGTTCTACGTGTATGGACTTGAACTTCTTTTTGAGAGTGAGTGTCTTTGTGTTCACTTATAATCCCTATATTATGAATTTCATAATCATGAGTGGGAATATCTCTTGTGGTGAGTGGCATTGCATATTTGGAGGGACCCTAGCAATGGTGTGGCATGTAAAGAGATGATCGGGAGAAAAAACTTCTGCTAGGATTGTGTTATAGGATCTGCGTGTTGCAAGAGGGAACCTGCATGTCATAGGTGCCAATGCATAAAGCATATGGAATTCTGCCTAGAATATTAGGTAATTGTTTATCGAAAGTCATCAAGGGCGATCTTAGGTGCCCATGCAGATAGATCTACAGGCGAATAATTTCGCACTGCCTATGAGACATAGCACTTGCGTGCCATAAGTCATCAGGGGAAACACTATGGATAGATGTAATTTCACCTAGAATTAATCCTAGGATATGCTTCTTTGAATCCTAGCATGAAATTGATAGTTCTAAACATTATTAGGACTAATGGCGAACCTTGAGTTACATAAAATTGAGAACTTTAGGCAAAAAAATGGCTCAAAGGGGTTAACTTGATTATAAATCTTTTGGGTGTTGATTGTATGAATATTGTGGGGCTAGTTAATTGTTAATTAACCCTTGGAGAATGCTACAGACCTCGATTTAGGGTAGAATTAGTAGGTTAAATTCTCAAGGCCTGGATTAAAGAGTAAATGATTACTTACTCTTCTATATTTTTGTTCATAGACCTTGAATGATCCAAAGTGTTAAGTAAGGGCAAGGCAATTGCGAAGTAACTTGCGGGTGGTAATTCTTCACTCTAGGTAGGTTACATTTTAAATTAGAGTTGAGACTTATTTAGTACATGTATATGGTTGAATTAATTGACTTGTGATTAGTCTTCAGACATGTTTGAAATGATGAGTTTTTTCATATTGTGTTTGAATAAATAAGCTAGGTATACATGAAACTAATTAATAAGTTTAAATGAATAAGTGTACGTGTGATTTAGTGCACTATGTTATATTCTGAGAGATAGGGTTGAGAACCAGAGGTTTATTAATATTGTAATTGTTATGGATCGGGTACCACTATGCAGTACAAATTGATATTTCATCGACGGGAAATAGTTCTAGCAGGTACATGGACCCTAGTGCATCCCCTGCAGGTCATAGCTAATTGGGCAAAAATAAGACCTTTTAGAATGTGTGTACACCTTTTTTTTTATTATTGCTTTTGTTTCATGGTTAAATATGGTAAGATGGTGTTGTGGGCTGAGATGAGATTAAAGATATTGGTTACATTGATGAAGGTTAGATGGTCATATATTCTATGTGATATGACTAGTGAAAGTGATTACTATTATATTGTTGTGATGATATTTGGTAACTTATGTGAACTTGATATTACTGTTATTGACTTGACTTGAGATAACTATCTGTTGACTCAATCACTTGCTAAGTATTGAACTGCCTTTTACTTGTTATTTGATTTGATTATATACCTGTTCTAAACTGAGTCGGCCTATGATACCTTCCAATACATAGTGTTTTGTACTGATACTATCTTGTACTCTTTTTTTGTTGAGTGCATACAATGTTCTAGAGGCTCAGATGCAACCTTATCTAGACTAGGCAGCTAAAACTTTGATCCAAGGGTGAGCACTACTTCTCAGCCTGCCTGTATCTTTTTTGAGTCATTCTCCTTCTTTCAGACGATGAGACTCTTATTTATTTATTTTTGATCATTTAGGATATCTTAGACATTGTTTTTTATTAGGGTTCTTGTATGATAACTTTCAGTTCATGGGGGATGTTTTAGTTAGTTGGATTATTTTGCACTTATTTATAGCAGTTTTCCACTTTCATTATGGTTACCGTTGGTATTATCTCTTTTTAAATTTGGTTAACTATAAGGGTTAAATTTTAGTTAGATGATTCTCCCACTGGTGGTTTAGTATGGGTTCCACTCACAAACATTTGGGTCATGAAATATGTAGATTCATTTTAACATTTATTTGTTTGTCAGCTTCTGCCATGTTACCTGACTCATAGACAAAACAATCAAACACATAGTGAAAATAAATGACTATGTAGAAAATTTTCACCATATTCCTCTACAATAACACCAAATTTTGATATGCTCAAGATACACCATCAGATGATTTAACTTGAACGTATATATTAAACGTAAACCAACTAGGTTGAGGTTGAATCCATAGGAAATATCAGTGAACTTTTAGAGATTTTACTATCGATATGACTACTAGATTTATCGCCAAATTCTATTCCATAAGGTTGTAGAGAGAGACTGAAACTAAACTAAAATTACAAAAGTAAATTTTTAGTAAGTAAACAGGATTGTAAAACTTATAATGTTAAAAAACGAAGATTGTGTTCCCATAGTGGATTGCTTGTTTATCGGTTATCATGCAACTACAAATACTTTGAATTACAAATCTGCACTCAGTCTGCTACACTATCACTCAAAATCTTCCAAGTGTCATGAATGATTTACCAACATGTAACGACATATTTCATCGTTATTGTAATGTTAGGGCATAAGTACCTGGCTAGAAAAGTCCCTAAGATTAGAGTTGATAAAATCTCAGGCTAGGGTGAGCTTTGATGAAAATCTAGTATTGTGTGCTTTAGAGATAGTTGGGGTCTTGTGATGTATTATGTGATGGGGTGAAATCAATTTATGGATAGTCAAGGGGTGTAGGGTCCCATAGGAATTTTTGAGATGGTAATCGAGTTCATAAAATTCTTGTTATGATGGTTACCATGTCTGCAATAATATGTGATGTATAAAATTTTATGTGTGTTGTAAAATAGGGAGTTTCGGGGCAAGTTCTGACATTTTGTTTTTTAACACTCACCATAGTGAGTTCATCGTAGTGGAGAAGTTTCCACTGTAGCAGTCAAGACACCATCGTAGCAGTCAAGAGATTGCCATAGCGAGCCAAGTCCCACCACAACAACCTGTCATAGCGAGACGTGGTCCGCCATGGCGAGAGACAGGCAGTTGCCCTGAACTTAAGTCAGTTTTTAGAGTTATTTCCCAGAAACTCTAAGTTGCATTGTAGAGCACGAAAAGACAATTTTCCCAAGAATTAGGGAATTTTCCTTCATTCGAGGTAAGTTACTCCGTAAACCCTTTCATTTATCAATCATTAATTCCTGTGACATCATTAGATTGAAGATTAATGGTGAAATTATGGGTTTAGAACCATGAAAGTATGTACAGTAGGGAAAACCCTATGGGTAGGTATAATTTCACCTAGAATCGATCCTGCAATGTTCTTTTATGATTCCTAGCATGAAATTGATAGTTCTAAACATGATTAGGACTAATGGAGAACCTTGGGTTCCATAAAGCTGAAACCTTTAAGCATAAAATGGCTAAAAAGGGTTAACTTGATTAGAAATCTTTTGTGTGTTGATTATATGATCATTGTGGGACTAGTTAATGATTAATTGACCCTTGGAGAATGCTATTGACCTCGAATAAGGGTAGAATTAGGAGGGTGAATTCCCAGGGCCTAAAATAAAGTGTAAATGATTAATTGCTCTTGTACTTGTTATGTATAGACTTTGAATTCTCTATGGCGTTAAGGATGGGCAAGTTAATCGCAAAGTAACTAGTGGATGGTAATTCTTTACTCGAGGTAGGTTACAGTTAAAATTAGAGTTGAGACTTACTTTAGTACATGTATGTGGTTGAATTACTTAACTTGTGATTGGTCTTTGCACATGTTTTAAATGATGATTGTTTTGATATTATGGTTGAACGAAAAAGTTGTGTATACATGAACTGAATAATGAACTTGAAATAATTTAAGTGCACTGTGTTATATCCTGAGAGATAGGACTAGGAACAATAGGTTCATTTGATAGTTGGAGCGGGTACTGCAAGCCCGTACAAATCGATATTCTGGATTGAGTACCATGTGCTAGTAAAAATTGATATTGCACCGATGGAAAATGGTTCTGGCAGGTACATGGACCCTGGTGCATCCCTTGCAGCTCATGGCTAGTTGGGTAGAAATAACACCCTTTAGCATGTGTGTAAACCCTTTCTTTTATATTGTTTTATTTCATGGACAGATATGGTGAGATGGTATTATGAGATGAGATGAGACTAGAGGTATTGATTACATTGATGAAAGTTAGGTGGACATAGATTCCATATGATACATTTATTTAAAGTGTTTACCCTTACCTTGTTGTGGTGATATTTGGTGATTTATGTGAACGTGTTACTAATGTTGTTGGCTTGACTTGAGATAACTATATGTTGACTGAATTACATGCTAAGTGTTGAAGTGCCTTTTAATTGTTATTTAATTTGATTATATACGTGTTCTAAACTGAGTCGGCCTATGATACCTACCAGTACATAGTATTTTATACTGATACTACCCTTTACTCTTCTTTTGTTGACTGTAGATCATGTTCCAGAGGCTCAAACATGATCTCATCTAGATTAGGCGGCTGACATTTCAATCCAAGGGTGAGCACTACATCTGAAGCTGCTATGGATCTACTTTTGGTCATTGTCCTTCTTATGGACAATGAGACTCTTTATAGTTTATTTTTGGTTATTTTGGATATCATTGTGTCACGACCCCATATCTCAGATCATCATGGCACCTACAACCTCTCTGTAGGCAAACCAATCCCCGTAGCTCAGAATGGTTAATAATAGGCTACACTCTAAGTAAGGATGCACAAGAAGCATAATAAGTGGAAGAAGATAAAGAAAGCAAAGCGGAAGGAAAGTTACCTAGATATACATATATAGAAACTACACCATCCCACGACCTAGTATCAAAAGTACATGAGCCACTATAAAATATATAGAGTGCGAAAGTAAAATATACAAGTGCCTCTGAATATACAAAAGAGTCAATTACCAAAGGAGGAGATTTATCCAAGCCCCGGTCGCTAGGGCTCATCCTATGTCTCAAACATCAAGAGGTGCACGAGTCCCCACATCAATGGTGATGGCCCACACTAGGATCTACACGAGGAAGATGTAGAAGTGTAGTATGATCACCAATTGCATAAGCAACAGGTACCTAGTTCGCATCATAGGCCGACTGAGCATATATAAAATATAAAAGCAGTATATAGCATATAAGAAGAAAAGGTCAAGAAGCAAACATAGAAAAGTACACGGAAGCTAGCAACAGGAAGAAGGCATAAAAGAATTCAAGCAAGCCATGCTAGCCACACAGGATATATCACAGAACATAGGTGAAAAGGGTAGAGAACGCACCTGGATCCTTGCAACAACAATATATATGCAGAAAGTTTAACAAATAGGGTGGTGTCCCAGTAACATCAAATAATGAGAGAAAAGGAAAAACAACTAAACATAAACATGCTTGCAATACAGCTCACAAGGTAAGGATGATCAGAAAGTAAGACAACAAGTAACTACAATATGAACAAGAAGAAACAATCTACCTACAATCCCAATGGGTGCCCATACACCCGAGGAATAAATACAAGTGAAAACAACCCCTCCAGTATACCATACTACCAGAGCATACACTCAACAAACAATAAACAATGGTGGAATTGAGCAAACTATGTATGATATGATATGAAGTGCCAGTGGTAGCATATTCACCTCCTACGGCACCTGTAGGCCTAGTAGGTATGAACCATGGAAGGCTTCTCCCATATACCTCTACTCCCCCGTATACCTCTCTTTAGGTACTCTCGGTCCGTAGCCCCTAGTCTTGATAGACAAGGTCCATGGAGGTCTCTAAGACCACATACAAACTCTCAATATCCCAATATGTGTGCCTAGAGTCTATTCGTGTCTAAAACCAGTAATAAAACCATGTTTAGCACTCTGACCCAACTGAGTCTAGTGTTATCTAAAAATCAGTGATGAAATCATGTCTAGCACTCCAGCCCAGCCAAGTTTAGTATTAGCTCAAAATCAGTGATAAAAGTATCATATAATCTCTTTTACTCCAAGAAAATCCATAAAACTAATTTTAAATCAATTTATAATCATTTATAATCGAAAACGAGCCCTAGGGGCCATGCAAGGTTTAAAAAACTGGTGATAGGCAGGCCTGCAACCATGTGGTAGTAAACCAATGGAGAAAAATATCTTTCATGATAATGATTATATGTTCAAATACAAACAACAACTCAACAACTCATAATCAACCTACCGGCCCTACACAGGCTCAATCCACTCTAAAACACAGATAATCAGCTCATAATTGCGAATTAATGTTTAGGGATCACAAATATTTCCCAAATATCCCACCACTATGGTCCAAAGGCATATGCAAGGCCACTCAGGGCCGTAAGGGGTAAAACTACTGTACTAATTCAGATACTAAAGTGGAAATAACAAGAATAGATAGAAAGGAAGTGGACAAGGTCTATGGTGAAAAACTAGTAAACCCAACTCAAGGATGCTAAGTAGTACATTTATATTCTATATAAGCAAAGTCTAAGGTAGGTAAGCCATAGCCTACCTAACGTCCGACGACAAGCTATTGGAAAGACATTATCCAAGCCCAAATTGCTTCGAGAATCCCCAAATAGAAATCAAACTATCAAGAACATAATCTACTTGTCAACATAGAGCTAACAATACCTATAATGCTAGTAATTTAGCAAGGTTGAAATCTGGGTTAGGTCCCACGAGCCTCGCAACCCAAAATAGAAAATGAAATTACCATGAGGTTCTCAATGCTGTCAGTAACTCATGCAAAGAAATTGGTTATAATTCGGGTAAGGAAAGGGCTCAAAACAGACCGGAGAAGAAAAGGAGTTAAAATTCAAAAACTTTACATAAACAAAGAATAACAACGAAGAATTATGTACCACAGAGGGAGGGAAAAGGGTCTACGAGGTAAAATACATGTCTCAATGAGCGATTAAACCCAAACATATGGCTAAAACACAAGAATCAACCCAAATCTAAGTTAAGAAGCATTAGTGGAATCTTAGCCATGGCTATGGAGAAATTGGAGAAGAGGAACTTACCAAATCGAAGAAAAAAATAATAAAATCCACCAATCGACGAATTCCCATGGCTAAGATATTGTTTTGCCCAAGATTTTGGCGTGGGAGATGCTTTAGAGTGAGAGTGGAAATGAGGAAAATGGCTGAAAATTCTAGGGAACAAACTTTTATATTGAAGGTCACAAAGCACCAGGATCGCGGTCGCCAGGCCCGATCACGCTAAAGGAGGTAGCAGGAGCACTGTCCCAATCACGCTGAAGGGGTAATAGGGGCACCAAAACAATTGCATTTCCCAGGTGAAATTACGCTGAAGGAGGAAATAACCAAGGGCATAAATGCAGTGCTCTTGTGGGATCACGCTGAGCACTACTCCGCTGCAGAAAAACCAGCAATTAAGAATACTCCCACGGGGGGTTTCAGGCATAACTAAAATGCAATACACGCAAACCAAACATGTAAATAGAGTGGAAATGATATTCCAAACTCAACAGAATTGACAGAACTTCCATACGCAGTTATCTCAATGAAATGTTGACCCAAGTCAGCACTTGGAATTCCAACCAAATACCCAAAATGAGCCCGGCTCACCTGGGACCCAGACCAATAACCTACCCAGCTTACCTGGGACCCAAACTAATAACCTACCTAACCTAAGCTCAACATTTTGAAGTTGATAGAACTATCAAATTTTGAATTCGACGCTCCGATCATCAAAAGTTGACCAAAGTCAAACTTCCAATCCCAATTAGCCTAAAATCTCAAAAAGTGAGATAGAACTAAACTGAAATCTCCCAGACCTTGACTAAAGGTCTAACTAGATCAAAATCCATGTTCCTGAGCTAAAGGAACTATCAGAATTTGATTATGAGCACAACAGTTAAGAATGTTGACTAAACTTCACAATTTTCTAAGTTAAAGCTCTAAAATAGTGAAATGGTCATAACGACCTACCGAATGGCCCAGGCACTAGACTACTGGTCCCAGCAAGTCATAAATGACTTAATGCCACTACAGGTAAGCTATAATAGTAAAAATAAAGCAAAAATACAGAAATGACCAAAAGGGCCATTCCACATTGACCTTGGTCATTGTTAGAGTTCTTGTACGATAACTTTCAATTATTGGGGATGTAATAGGTTGTAAAATTATTACATACATTATTTCATCAGTTGTTTACTATTGTTTTATATTTAAAGTTGATTTTTATATTAAATATCCTAAAATTTGCTAAGTATAAAGGTTAAGGTTCATGTAGTTGGTTCTCCCATAGATGGGCTAGTATGGGTGCCACTCAGGGCCATTAGTGTCATGAAAAAGTTGGTATCAGAGCCCTAAGTTTGTTGATCTTGTCGTACAAGAACATGTCTAGTAGAGTCTTGCAGAATGGTACAGAGACGTCTGTACTTTTCTTTAGGAGGCTATAGGATTTTAGGAAAACTCAACTTCCTTCTTCCTTCATGCTATTACTTGAATCCAATTGGTATCTATCGATCCAAATTGGTATCTGACTCCTTCATTTTTATTCTCGCAGATGGTTAAAATACGCACCTCTGAAGCTAGAGCAGAGGTGTTAGAACAAACTGCTGAAGTTGTGGTTCGCGATAGAGGTGGGGTAAGAGGATGATCTAGGGGAAGGAGAGGCACACCCTCCAGGGGTGGAGCTCAAGCTACCTCTCAAATTTGAAAAAGGTCAGAATATCCTCCCCCACATGAGCATCTTCTCGATGTTTTAGAGGATAAAGTAGTACCAGGGAAGGGGACCAGGGCAGAACCTATTTAGGGAGGTTCAGTGCCAATTCTGATGTCATTCGACATGACCAAATAGGTTTTGAGTTTTCTAGAGTGGACTAGCAGGGAATGAGACTACTTCTGCAGTGTCTATTGTATAGCTTCTGGTGACCCAGCATGCTGTAGTTGTGGCTCCTAGGCTGATAAAGCTTCAGAAACAAGTATCTTCCCGCATCCAGTGACAAGTTCAGTGATAACCAACGATGACCATGACCTTTTTTGCAAGTTTGTAAAGATGAAACCTCTCATATTTCATTGGTTGGAGTCAAAGGATGCTTATGAATTCATCATTGATTGTCATAAGCGACTGCACATGATGGACGTTATTGAAAGATATGGTGTTTAAGTTGTTTCTTTTCAGTTGCAAGGGGTTGCCAAAATATGGTGGAGGGCATATTTGGAGTGCATACCTACTGGGGTACTCCTTATGACTTAGAGTCAATTTTACTAAGTATTTCTAGAGAAGTACATTCCGCGCACTATGAGGGACACAAGAAAGGATGAGTTTGTTAATATTGAGTAGGGTAATTCTTCAGTGGCAGCCTACAAGGATTGATTTAATGTGTTAGCTCGTTATTCTTTATATTCAATTAATATAAAAGAAGAACAGATTCACCATTTTATGAAGGGTTTGAATACATGACTTCAAATTTTAGATCTATAGGTAGCATCCTCTGGTAAGTCTTTTTAGAAGGTAATTGAGTTTGCAAAGAAGGTTAAAGGTGTAAATAAATAGAGTTACACAAAGAGTGCTCCAGAGAAACCCCAGTCTAGGGGGAAATTTTAATGGTTAGTATTCCAGGGGTCAGGGTTTGAAGGGATACTATGCATGCCTCATTCAATTTGTATTGCAGGTCACTACTGGGGTTTGTCAGGGGCCAACCAACCTTCATCAGAGTTTGGTGGTTATCTTACTTTGTCTTCTACAGTATAATGACCCACCTTAGACTGTTCATGCTATGAGTGCGGTGAGGTTGGTCATTTTAAAAGGAATTGTCCTTGTTACCATCAGACAAGTCAGTTGTAGATTCCCAAAGCTTCCATAGGTAGAGCGGGTAATATGAATGGTAGAGATTATGCACAGGGTGGGTAGAATGGGAAGGTGGCACCTAGCCCAACCAAGAAGGTGGTAATGGTAGATGAGGTAATCAACCCAATAGAGGCAGTGCATAGACAGGTGGTAAGAACTACTTCTATGCTTTTCTAGGTAGGTCTAAGGCTGAGGTATCAGACGTGGTGATCACAGGTACTAGTTTTGTCTGTGATCACATGGCTTCAGTTTTTCTTGATCCTGGTTCTACTTTCTCATAAGTGTCTGCTGCTTTTGTTGAGGGATTAGACATTAATTATGAGTTACTTGATTTTCTTGTTCATGTGTCTATCCCAGTGGGTGATTCAATGGTTTTGGATAGGGTTTTTTATGCTTGTCCTATTGTATTTATGATGCGAAAGACTTTGGCTGATTTAGTAATTCTAGACATGCTGAATTTTGACATTATCCTGGGGATGCGTTTTTTGTATGTGTACCATGTTGTATTGGATGGTAATGCTAAGATAGTAACTGTGGCTATCCTGGGGATGCGTTGGTTGTATGTGCACCATATTGTATTGGATGGTCATGCTAAGATAGTAACTGTGGCTATGCCTGAGTTGGATATACTAGAGTGAAAGGGTAACTATAGTCCTGCTCCTATGAAGTTTGTATCTTTCTTTTGTTCTAAGAGTTTGATAGGAAGGGGTGTTTCGGTTTCTTGCATCATCAAAGGGATTCTAGTTTAGAGGTCCTAGATATCGAGTGAGTTCCTGTGGTGTGTTAGTTCCAAGAGGTATTTTTTATGAATTTGCCTGACATGCCACCCAATCAAGATATTGACTTTTTTATCGACTTAGAGACGAATACATGCCCTATTTCTATTTACCCTTATAGAATGACACTAGTTGAGTTGAGAGAGCTTAAGGATCAATTACATAAGTTATTGAGTAAGGTATTCATTTGTTTGAGTGCCTCTCCGTGGGGTGCTCCAGTATTATTTGTTAAGAAAAAGGATAGTAGTGTACGTATGTGCATGGACTATCAGTAGTTGAATAAAGTTATGATTTGTAAATAGTATCCTATCTCTCATATCGACAACTTATTTGACCAGTTGAAGGGTACATCAGTCTAAGATTTATTTGAGATCTGGATACCATCAATTCACAAATCAGCTTTTTGATATTCCTAACACTATTTTTTGGACCAGGTATGGACACTATGAGTTTCTTGTGATGTCTTTTAGGTTGACTAATGCCCCAAATGCTTTTATTAGTTTTAGTAATGATATATCTAAGTAGTATCTAGACTCATTCATTATTGTGATCATCAATGATATCCTAGTGTATTCTATGAGTGAGGAGGAGCATGAAACTCATCTTAGGATTGTGTTGGATTTATTGAAGGACAAGGAGTTGTATGTGAAATTCATTAAGTGTGAATTCTTGTTGTCTTCTGTGTCATTTTTAGGGCATGTAGAGAGGGTGATGGTAGACTCACAAAAAATTGAGGCATTTAAGAATTAGACTGGCCCACTTTGGTAATCGAGATTTGTAGCTTCGTGGTGTTAGGTAGCTACTACCATAGATTTGTGAAGGGATTTTCATCCATTGCTACCCATATGACCCGCTTGAATCAAAAAGAGGTATAGTTCTTTAGTCAGATGAATGTGAGGAGATCTTCCAAAAGCACAAAACCTTGTTGACTGCTACTATGATACTTGCCTTGCCTATGGAAGGTAAGGATTTCATTGTGTATTGTGATGCCTCACAGACTGGTTTAAGTGTTGTGTTGATGTAGGAAAGGAATGTTATTGCCTATGATTTGAGGTAATTGAAAGTGCATGAGAAGAATTATCCTACTCATGACTTGGAGCTAGTTGATATGGTGTTTTCTCTCAAGATTTGGAGACATTATTTATATGGGGTATGTTGTAAGGTGTTCATAGATCACTATAGTTCGCAACATGTTTACACTTAGAAGGACTTAAATTTAAGGCAATGGAGATAGATATAGTTGCTCAAGGACTACAATATTATTATTCTGTACCATCCAGGTAAGTCTAATGTAGTAGCCGATGCATTGAGTAGAAAGACCAATAGTATAGGTAGCTTGGCCTATTTGAAAGCTACTAGGTGTTTGTTGGCTGGAGTGATTCAGATTGTAGACAATAGTTTTATGAGACTGGAAGTGTCTAAAAGGGGTGGATTGTTAGTATGTGTTCAGGCGAGGTCCTCTTTTCTTGATCAAATTAAGGGTAAGCAATTTGATGATGTTAAATTGAGTAAAATTTGTGAAAAAGTGTTGCAGGGTGAGTCCAAGGAGGACATGATTGATGATGAGAGTGCTCTTCAAATTAAGGGGAGAGTTTGTGTGCCTCGTGTTGATGACTTGATCCCCACTATCTTAGCAGAAGCTTACTATTTGAAGTATTTTATACATCCTGGTGTGACCAGGATGTATACTAATTTGAAGCAACACTATCGGTAGGGTCGAATAAAAATAGACATAGTCAATTTTATGGCTATGTGTTAGAACTTTCAGCAAGTGAAATATGAGCATCAAAAGCTTGGTGGTAATCTTCACAGAATGCCCATTCTTGAATGGAAGTGGAAGAGAATATCCATGGATTTCGTGGTTGGCCTTCCAAAGACTTTGGAGAAGTATGATTCAATATGGGTTATTATGAATTAATTGACAAAGTCTGCATACTTCATTCCTATTCAGGTGACTTACAATGTGGCTAAGTTAGCCAAGATTTATCTCAAGAAAGTTGTTCAGCTGCATGGGGTGTCTATCTCCACAATTTCTGATAGAGGTATTCAATTTACCTCTAACTTTTGGCAGAAAATGCATGATGAGTTAGGTACTAGGCTGGATCTAAACACAACTTTTCACCCTCATACTAACAGGCAAAGTGAGCATATGATTCAGGTGTTGGAGGACATGCTTCGCATGTGTGTGATAGATTTTGGGGGTCATTGGGACCAATATCTAGTGTTGGATGAATTTTTTTATAATAATAGTTATCCCTCGAGCATAGATATGGATCCATTTGAAGCATTATATGGAAGGAGATATAGATCTCCTATTGGTTGGTTTAATTCATTTGAGGAAAGGCCGTGGGGTACATATCTTCTGAGGGATTCTATGAAAAGGGTGAAGTTCATCTAAGAGAAGCCCTAGAGGCTCAAAGCTAGCAAAATAAGTATGCAGATAAGAAGGTAAGAGATGTACATTTAAAGGAAGGTGAGCAAGTGTTGCTCAAGGTTTCACCCATGAAGGGTGTTATGCAATTCGGAAAGTATGGCAAGTTGAGACCAAGATATATTTGACCTTTGAGATTCTTTAGAGTTTAGGGTCAGTAGCCTATAGATTGGTATTGGCTCTGAGTATTTCGGGAGTTCATCCCATATTTCATGTGTCCATTCTTAATAAGTACCACATGGATGGTGACTACATAATTTGCTGAGATTCGGTCCTGTTGGATGAATACCTTTTTTATGAAGAGGAAGCTGTTGTTATTCTTGATAAAGATGTCCAGAAATTAAGGACTAAGGAGATTGCATCAGTGAAGGTCTAGTGGGAGAACCATCCTATTGAGGAGGCCACTTGGAGGCCGAAGTGGACATGCGTAGCAAGTATCCGCATTTGTTCACCGATTAAGGTAATACATATTTTTCTCTTATTTTCTTGTTATTTTTATTTGAGGATGAACAATTTTTTAATTAATATATGATGTAACGACCTGTTCTATTGTTATAGTAAAGTTATGGTATATGTACCCATCTAGAAGAATCTCTAAGATAAAGGTTGATAAATCTCAGGATAGGGTGAGCTTTAATGAAAATTTGGTATTGTATGCTTTAGAGATGGTTGGGATCTCATGATGCATTGTATGATGGTTTAAAATCTATTTATGGATAGTCGAGAGGCTTAAAGTCTCATAGGAAGTTTTGGGATGGTAATCAGTTTCATAAAACTCTGGTTATAGTAGTTTCTATGTAAGGATTAATCCGTGATGTCTAGAATTTGAAGTGTGTTGTGAAATGGAAAAATTTGGGGAAAGTTTTGACATTTGTTTTTTGACACTCACTATAGCGAGGAAGACACTCACCAAAGCATACAAGTTCATACTGTAGCAAGCCATTTCCTGCCATAGTGGCTTATCATAGTGAGACACGGCCCGTCGTGGTAAGAGATGGGGCCGTTTCCCTGAACTTAAGTCAATTCTTAGAGTTATTTCTCACAAACTCTAAGTTGCTTGCTAGAGCACCATGAGGTAATTTTCCTAAGAATTAGGGCATTTTCCTTCGTTTGAGGTAAGTTACTCTATAAACCTCTTAATTTATAAATCATTAATCTTTGTGAGATTATTAGATTGAAGATTAATGGTGGAATTATGGGTTTAGAGCCTTGAAAGTATGAAAAGTAGGGAAAACCCTATGGGTAGGTATAATTTCACCTATAATTTATCCTATGATGTTAAATTTTGGTTTCTAGCATGAAATTGATAGTTCTAAACATGATTAAGATTAATGGGGAACCTTAGGTTCCATAAAGATGAGACCTTTAAGCATAAAAATGGTTAAAAGGGGTTAAATTGATTAGAAATCTTTTAGGTGTTGATTATTTAATTATTGTGGGACCTGTTAATGATTAATTGATCCTTGGGAATGCTACAGACCTCGGATAAGGGTAGAATTAGGGGGTTTAATTCCCAACGCTTGAAATGAAGAGTAAATAACTAATTAATCTTGTACTTGTTATGTGTAGACTTTGAATGCTCTGAGGCATTAAGGAAGGAAAAGAAAATTGTGAACTAACTTACGGGTAGTAATTCATCACTCAAGGTAGGTTATGAATTAAATTGGAGTTGTGACTTACTTTAGTACATGTATGTGGTTGAATTACTTAACTTGTGATTGATCTTCACACATGTTTGAAATGATGATTCTTTTCATATTGTGCTTGAACGAATAAGTTGTGCATACATTAACTGAATAATGAACTTGAAATAATTTAAGTGTACTGTGTTATAACCTGAGAGATAAGACTGGGAAACATAGGTTAATTTGATAGTTGGAGCGGGTACCACAAGTCGATACAGATTAATATTGTTACTTATTATGGATGAGGTGCCACAAGCCCATATAGATTAATATTGCACTGATGGAAAATTGTTTTGGTGGGTACATAGACCCTGGTGCGTCCCCTACAAGTCATGGCTAGTTGGGTAGAAAAGACCCTTTAGCATGTGTGTACACCTTTTCTTTTATATTATTTTGTTTCATGGTCAAATATGGTGAGATGGTATTGTGAGCTGAGATAAAACTAGAGGTATTGATTACATTGTTAAAAGTTAGATAGACATAGATTCCATGCTATATGTTTATTAGAAGTGTTTACCCTTACCTTGTTATGGAAATATTCGGTGATTCATGTGAATTTGTTACTAATGTTGTTGACTTGACTTGAGATGACTATATGTTGACTGAATTACATGCTAAGTGTTGAAGTGACTTTTACTTGTTATTTGATTTGATTATATATATTTTCTAAACTGAGTCGGCCTATGATACCTACCAGTACATAGTGTTTTGTACTGATAATATCCTATACTCTTATTTTGTTGACTATAGATCGTGTTCCAGAGGTTCAAACATGACCTCATCTAGACTAGGAAGATAAGATTCTGATCAAAGGGTGAGCACAACATCTCAGAATGCCATGGATCATCTTTTGGTCATTTCCTTCTTCCAGACAATGAGGTTCTTTATTGTTTATTTTTGGTCGTTGTGGATATCATTGACATTAGTCATTGTTAGAGTTCTTGTACAATAACTTTTAGTTCTTGGGGAAGTAATAGGTAGTCAAATTATTCCGCACTTTATTTCATCAGTTTTCGACTATGGTTTTATATTTCAAGTTGGTTTTTATATTAATTCTACTAAAATTTGCTAAGTATAAGGGTTAAGGTTCGGGTATTTGGTTCTCCCATCAAAGGGTTAGTGTGGGTGCCACTCACAGCCATTTGAGTCGTGAGTGGAAAGTAACTCATATTATATCTATTGTGAATTTATCAAACAACAGATAACACCTCAAGTTCATGAAAAACTTCTTTTAAAAATACTAACCTGCTCTCCCGAGTCTAAAGATTAAGATTTTATAACGTAGATTAATGTTTGCAACCTTCAACCTATTAATTAAGAATGAAAAGCAACTTGATATCTTATAACATAGTATAATGTAATTGTAATGACCTTTCTTGTCATTCTTATGTTTTCGCCTTCCTTGTACTGTTAGAGCTTGCCTGTAGCGTCCCCAAGTCATTTATGGCTTGTTGGGACCGGTAGTTCGGTGCCCGGGCCGTTTGTTTGGTCTTTTTGGCCATTCCTTGTTTTAGAACTTTAGAAATTGGAAATCATTGACTTCGGTCAACATTCTTAGCTATCGTACTCAGAATTGAATTTCAACAGTTCCGTTAGCTCCAGAGCGTAAACTTTGGTCTAGTGGAACTTTTGGTAAGGATCCAAGAGCTTTTAAACTTAGAATTCTCTCTTGATCAGCGTTTTCAGGCTAGTTAGGCTTGCTTGGTTGAATTTGGTCAACATTTAGAGAATACGACCCCGGATGAAAATTCCATTAGCGTTGTTAGCTCCGGAATGTCGAGTTTAGGCTTGAGGGACCATTAGTTTTGGTCCCGAAGCTTCCGGACTTGATTTTGGCCCTTGGATTCCATTTTGAAAATAGTTGGCCTAAAAGTTGATTTTGGGCGTGGGGTCAACTTTTCAATAAATCGACCTCTAATGAGATTTTCATCAATTCCATTGGATCCAGAATTCCATTTCTAGTTGAATAGCTCAGGTCATTTGTGTTTGCGAGACTCTGGATGTGTTCCCGATGGTCCATCAGAGTTAAATTCTATGTTGGCTTTGCTATTGGCAAGTTGTTGATGTCATAACACAACTTTGCCTTCGCCTACGCGTGGCCTGGCCACCTACGCGAAGGGCAAAGCCAGTCGCCCATGGCTTGGCCTTAGCCTATGCGTGGGCAGGCCACCTACGCGAAGGGCAAGGCTAGTGCCTAGGCGATGCCTGCCCGCATATGCGTGCCCGCATAGGCAGCGACATGGTCGCATTCGCACAACCCTCGGTGGGCAGTCTTTATAGTTGTTGGCAGCTTGTTTCTTCTTCATAATTCATCTTCCAACTTCGAATTCGCCACCTCTAAAACTCCTAAAACCTCCATTTTCCACCATTGTTCATCCCAACTTATTGGAGATTGATATTTTTTGTACTTGCTCGTTTTGTGTCTTATAAACGCGGGTAAATTCCCTCTTTAATTCCCATTTCTCCATTCTTTGTCCTTTAATTTCTTGAATGGGTAGGCTATTATGGAGCCCTATTTGTTGTCCGTTTTCATTCAAATTTTGAGCATGTGCTCCCGAGATTGTAAGGAACATATGGGTGTTTTTGTTTCCAGTTTTGTATTGCGAGGCCCACAGGCCCATTTGTGACCCAATTTTTTGATCCGGTTATGTTCATAACATTTTGGGTATCGTTGGTTTGGTTTTAACACCTAGATTATAGTGTTGATATTATTTTCGTTATTTGGAGATTTCTGGAGCAGTTCAAGTTTGGACAAAGTCATCCCCACAGCTAGTCATCAGACGACATGTAGGTTATGATTTTCCCTACCTAGACTCTGTGTATATAATCTATAACTGCATTAATTAGTATCCTTGGATGGGTTGGTACCCAAGACTTTGTCCGCCTTTTCTATTCAATTATTCTATACATTGATTGTAGTATTTGTGTGATGTTCTATATTACCCTTTTTGATCCTGTGCGGCCTTGTATTGACTCTGTAACATAGATGGTGGGTTATTTGGGAATGTCCGTGAGTCCGGGACATCTAGATATTGCTTTAGGCTGACTATTTATGTTGTCGAACTGATCGTGCCTGTGCAGGGCCGATAGGAATGTCTGTGACTCGCTGGGCTAACTTATTATTTGCGAGCATATTATTCATGCAAAGGATTATCTACATGTTTTACTAGTGATTTTGGTTAGGACTGACTATTAAAGTTTTTTAACCTTTGCAAGGCTCTGAGGGCCTGCTTTTGGTAATATGACTTTGAAAGAGTTTTGAAACTGGCATTTAAGAAACCTCTTGGAGAAAAGAGGATATTATGAGGATGTGATTACAAATTTTCACATGTATTAGGCTCGACTGTACCAGAGTGCTAGATTTGATTTACTACTTTTTTTGACCCGGATATACTCCAGGCACACTTTATAAGGGTTGTTGAGACTCGATTACTAATTTAGACCTGAATACACTTTGGGAACCCTTTTAATAGGTTTTTGAGATTACTACTACTAATTTAGATGCGGGTTGAAGCCGAGCACATACTACGAGGTTTCATTTGTTGAGTTACGTATTGAGAATCACAGTTTTAGTATGTGGCCTATGAGTAGAACCCCATAGACCTTGTCGTTCCTGGGCTATAGGTTATGGGCTAATGCAGTGTGCAAGAAGGAGGGATATATGGAGTAGCAGAGGTATATGGGTCGTGTCCTTCCATGGGTACTGCCTCTATTGGGCCTTATGGGTACCGGAGGGAATAACATACAGTTCTATTATCACACCAGATTCATTATTATCATCATGCATATTTTGACTTGATTCTACCCTTGTTTGTTGTGTGCTCAGTGTATGATCCAGTTGTATGGGCGGCCAGAGGGTTTGTATTCACTTGATTGCATTCCTCGATTAAATGGGGGACTGTTGGGACTATGGGTAGATTATATTACTCTTGTCGCTTTATAGGGTTGGTTATGGTCTTTGTTTCTTGGTGGATTTGTAGTTTTTAGCCTGTTGAGGCTCCAATTATTGGACTTTCACTATTGAGGGGCTAGTGATTTCTATATTATTGAGGCACTATTGTGTGGTCTTCTGAGCTATTGTGGGTTTCTGGTCCTATTCTTTATCATGAATTTGAGTAGTAGCTCTCGGTTATTGTGGTTTAGTTATTCCATCATAGGATTATACTTGAGAGGTTGTTCTATGCCTATTCCTATTTCAAAATTGATGATTTCAAGCATGTTTCTATTAGTGTATGGTTTTTACTTGATTACGTTGGCTTGCTTACCTATTTCCCCCTTTTACTTGAGGTTACCGATATACCACTATGTTTCTAAACTCTCTCTCTCTTTATATATACTATTATTGCAACGATTCTAGGTGTGTTCTTCTTTCTTTCACCTGTGTTTTGGTGTATGTATATCTTTTGTGCTAGCATGTTATACTTGTAACTCTCGGTTCATTACTCTTTATGCTAGTTCCTTGTGCTTCCTTCTTGTTTTCCATGACTATTTCCTTGTTTTCTGCTCATTACTGCTTTTATATTTTATACACACTCAGTCGGATGATGATGCCTACTGGGTACCCATTGCTTTGCAATTGGTGCTCATACTACACTTCTGCATCTTTCTGGTGCAGATATTAGTTGAGCTTTCACCGTGGATCCCATTAGAGGCTCATGCAGCTTTTGGATATTCAAGACTAGGGTGAGCGCCGCACGATCGGGGCTTGACCACATCTCCTCCTTTGTATTGTTACTCTTTGTATATTCAGAGACAGTTTTACTTATCATTTTATTACTTCTAATACTTGTATTCTATTAGGAGCTTCTGTACTGTCGATACCAAGTCTTGGGGTTGGTGTAGTTTCCTTATGTATATATTTTGGTTATTACTTCCGCTTTGTCCTTATCTTTATATTTCGGCTTCCTCTTATTTCTGCTAATTGTTCCTATTGGTTAGGTAGCATCCCATTACTAATCATTTCAGGATACGGGGATTCGTTCACTTACCGTGGGATTGTAGGTGCTATCATGACCTGAGAAATTGGGTCATGACATCTTGGTATCAGAGCTATAGGTTCACTGGTGTCATGGTACAGAAGCAAGTGTCTAAGTAAAGTCTCATGGATTGATAAGATGACGTTTGTATCCTATCTTTGGGATGTTACATGGCATTGTTAGGAAAATTTTCATCTTCTTGACTTCTTATCGTGCGTTCCTGTCTCTATTAACTTCTAAAACTTTGGTTGTTTTATTATTTCTCAGATGCCTATGATGAGTTCAATAATGGGTGATATTGAGGCTTCTGTTCCTGTTGCTTCAGTGATTCCGTCAGTGCCAGGACTTCAGAGTGAGAGTTTACTGCATCAGATAGGCGGTGTGGGACTAGCCTAGCCTTCGATTGGATTTATGGCTACCCCAGTTATTCAGGGCACCGTGGCTAGGACTCTGAGTCCTCCGGTGGGTGTTTCAGTACCTGGTTTTTTGAGTGGTGCATCAGTTAGGGTTGAGCTTCCAGTTCTTCAACAAGGTTGTATATTGGTGTTAGACTATAAGGCAAAATTTTATGAGATAGTTAGGCGTATTACTAGGTCTGCACCTTCGGAGTTTGATAGGGCTCAGAGCTTTATTGGAGGTTTGATTTCACCGCTCTGTTTGGCGACCGAGCATTTGGTTACAGTTGGGATGACCTTCCCTCAAGTAGTGGATCATGCTTGAGCTATCAGGGGTTTATGTCGTGAGGCTTATGGAGGAAGTGCTAAGAAATGTCATTGCTAGGACAATTGTTGAGGTTCTCAGACTCGAGGTAGGGGGTTCTCTACCAGATATAGGTTCCATTGCTTCTTATCTACCCAACCAGTTTCAATTACCCCACAGGTTTTAGAGGGTGGTAGTACAGGGTATGTTGTGCTTAGTTGACATGGTATGGGTCTAATTCTTTGAGGCTCGCTTTTAGTTTGTGTAGGCCGTGGTGGACAGTCAGGTTCAGTGAGATCTTCCCGCCCATATGTATCAATTGGGATTTTCTTCCAATGCGGTGAGCATTGTCACTTTACTAGGTATTGTCCTACGATCCCACCTTCCAGTCAGCCGGGTCAGCATGTG
The DNA here is from genome assembly GCA_003996215.1 of Jaltomata sinuosa. Taxonomy (NCBI): domain Eukaryota; kingdom Viridiplantae; phylum Streptophyta; class Magnoliopsida; order Solanales; family Solanaceae; genus Jaltomata; species Jaltomata sinuosa. Next base: position 65,559 of record QJPP01002846.1, on the reverse strand, counting down.
TTATCTCCTAGGGCTCTAGTCCACTGGCTAGAAGTGGAGTGCAATTTTGTAAGGGTGGTCCCCAGATGTTTAGAGGTGGCTTTCATCTAGGTGGTTCAGGTCTCCGTCCAAAGTCGGCAGGCATTGTGCATCAGGGCAAGGCTTCCTTTGTTTGCTACAGTTGTGGAGTGGTTGGTCACTATCTCTGAGATTGTCCTCGGAGAAAGACGATCGAGCCATCAGCTTTGGCTACTCAGCCCAGTGATAGACTCGGTCAGTTCCATGTCCCTCTTGCTAGACTAGAGGTAGAGTTCCCAGATATCATTGCTCCAAGTAAGGCTTTTGTGACCTTCAATTAGTGATAGTATTGTTCGCGTTGCGATTCCATCCCTTCTATTATTCATTTGCTTATATGCCTACCTGCTACTTGTTTAGTTGTTTGACTACGTGGGTTGTAGTGTTTATGCGTATATTTTCTTGGTAGATTGTTCTTTAGTAGTGGATGGGGTGAGTTATCCTTGATAGGTGATTTCCCAGAGTTGTGTCTTGCGGGTAGGTCTTGTTAGTCCCTTTTCTGGTTGATTCTATTCCCTATTTCGTTGTGGTTCTAGACTTGTGTTGAGCCTTCCTTGTTGTGCATTCCTAGATGGTTGTTGCCTAGGCTGTGATCTAGCATTTTCTAGGAGTCCTTGTGTTGGTTGGGTGTTACTGATGTTTGTGCCAGAGTTTGAGCTTCTATCTTATATTAAGAGGTGTTGGTTATGCTAGTGAGAACGGATTAGATTTTCTGTTCTCGGGTGATTAGAGTTGACCCTCATTGTTTGGTTGATTTAGGAGGTTGGTAGGTATGTGGGTTGTTCCCATAGTCTCCTTCAGTATCTTATCCGGTTGGGTTGTCTTATTGCTTTTTCCTAGTTCTAGTTGGAATGAACTTCGATCGTAGTTCTTTGGTTGAGTTTTTGATCGCGATATTTTTTTGAGCTTTGACCATAGCTTTTTGGTTAAGTATTGATCGTAGCCTTGTGGTTGAGTTGTATCCGTAACATTTTGGGTGAGTTAGGCATCCGTCCCATTCTTCTCCTTCCATATTGAGTGTTGACAATATATATCTGAGAGCTAAGGGAATGGCTCTAGATTTATTTGAGAAGAAGTTAGTAAGGTTCAATATATGCTAAGGAAAGGTTTTGTTCAGTTGAAAAAAAGAGTGATATGACTCTTTGTGCGTGCTTATGTGGCTTAGTAGTTGACTGAGATGACGACTGGGAGTTTCTTTGAGTTATGTGTTGGTGACTTGATTCGACGGACTACAGATTGTGGTAGATTTTCCTTTGATTGGTTCGAGGTTTTAGTAGCAACTACAGATTGGGCAACTTGCATATTTAGAGCCTAGTGGGCTCTGATTCCTGAGTATTCATTGACAGCGTATGGGTCTATTTATGGGTTTCGAAAGTGGCATTGGTGGGAAAATTGAAGTTAGATTTCAAAATTTTGGGCTGTCAGGTTACATCGGATGGTTCTTGAAGGTTTTGCTTTGGTTGCAGCATCCTTGTCCCGAAAGGAAGTAGGTGCAGGCAACTTAGCCCCTATATCCATTTCAGAGTGGTAGTTGGACTTGGACATCCATTCCTTGGCTAACCATTGAGTTAGGCTGGACATTTCGGATTCCAACAATGTTCTAGATAGTACGAGGTTCCTTCTACTATGGTTGGAAAGACATAGTAGCATAAGTTTGAGATTCAGCAATAGTGTATGCTATACGTGATCAGGTTGTGCAGGTTAGGACTAGAGAGGCCATTTGGGTGCTAATGGTACTTTGAGACTGATGGTCGTCTTTGTTTGCTGAGAATTTGAAAGCTTGCTTAGTTGATTCTTCAATGGTTGTCTTTGATATGGGGTTCTAGTAATGGTTATACTCGACCAATATGGACTAAAAGTTTTTTATGTGGTATGCTTCTAGATGGTTGGTTTCTGTGCTAATACAGCAGAGAGGTTGATTCAAGCCAAAGGGATGAGTTGAAGGTATATGCAAAAACTTCTACGGCTAGATGGCAACCTTGAACCCCAGGCACATTTTCCTTTGCCTTTGGGGTGTTTTGACTTGATATTCATGGCATGTGGACTTCTTCCTGAGGTGAGATTAGTAAGGCGATTTCAAATACTAGTAATGTTTGAGTATTGGGAGTAGCAGCAGTACATCTTAGAGTTTGGAGCTTAGTAATGTGTACAAAATTCATGGTAGGCTTACCACACTCCTTGTAGTGTCTTGGTTTTGGTTTGGGTCTATTGGGAAGGTTGCCCTAGTTCATTCGCTTCCAGTTGATTCAGACTTGGCACAGTTCAGCAGGGTTTGGTTTGTTCTACAATTTGGAAGTTTCTCCATCAACACAGGGTGTTCATACTTGCCTTTCCTAACCCTAGTGTGAAAACTTAAGTCGAGTTTACACGGGTTGTTCAATTAGGTTTAGTTATCGAGTTTAATGTTAGCAAGAGTGTTCATTCATTGGTATATGGTCAATTGAGATAGGTAACTCTAGGTTTCGAGGATATGCCACGGGTTATTATCTTGTATGGCAAAGATTAGTAGACTATAGATTGGCTTGGAAAGAGTTCGAGCAAAAAAAGGTGACTTCATTCGTGGTAGAGTATAAGCAGGAACTATGGATCTTAAACAGGAACCATGAATCTTTGGTGTGTCAGCTGATGTTTCAAGGGTGGTTTGAGTGTTTGAATTATATGAAGTTTCATGATAATGGTGCAAGAGGATTTGGGTCAGGATAAAGGGTTTTGCTGATCAACGTGTTCATCAGTTAGAGTTTTAGGTTAACGGATTTTCTGGTAAACTTGTTTGTGGTTTTGAGGATTTGAGTTCTATGTGTGGATAACCTTGGTTCTCTGGTTTTGGTGTTGTGTCGGTGCTTTCCGGTTAAGATTCTCTAGGTTCAGTTTGGGTTGGCAGATCTTTGGAGTTTGGGACTTAAAGGTTGAAATCTAGCTTGGCTAGTAAGGTTTTCCTTGTTTTAAGATAATGATTGTTTTAGATTCCGCACAATGCATTCTTTGCTCTGATTTTGTATAGATATGGCATGCCATGGTTTAGGTTGGGGTCACTTGTGACACTAAGAATCATGTCGCGTCCAGGGGGTAGCTTCGGCGCATGACAAACTTGGTCTCAGAGCATAAGGTTAAAGTATCCTAGGATGTCAGCCGCATCGAGTAGAGTCTTCTTCATGGGTGTGAAGAGTGCCACACTTATGTTGGAGAAGATATGATACGTCATGAGAAATAACTTCCCTTCTTTCTTTTCTAGATCGTGCTATAGAGTATCAACTCTATTTAACCTCCTTCTATTCTAACTCATGCTCTTCGCAGTTTAGAAAAATTCCTCCTAGAAGACCCATTGAACGAGCAGGTTACGCATGCCGAATTTAGGGCTACTTTTCAAGTGCTTGCGCAGGCCATGACCACCCAGGTCAATCAGCAGGTTGCGGCACCAACTCTGCCACAGGTTAATATTGCTTCAGCTAGAATCCAGGACTTCACTCGGATGAACCCTCCAGATTTTCATGTGTCCAAGCCAGAAGAGGATCCCCAAGAGTTCTTAGAGGATGTTCAGAAAGTGACTAGCATTATGGGTGTCACCCCAGTCGAGCGTGCAGACTTGGATGCTTATCAGCTGAAAGGAGTGGCCTACACTTGGTACCAGCAATGGAAGGAATCTCATTGTGCAAATGCAGGACCAATGACTTGGGATCTTTTCAAAATTGCTTTTCTGGACCAGTTCTTCCCACTAGAGCTCAGGGAAGCCAAGGTTCAGGAGTTCATCAACCTAAAGCAGAATGATATGAGCATAAAGGATTATGCTCTGAAGTTCGCTCAGCTATCCAAGCATGCTCCGGCAATGGTAGCTGGCTCTAGAGCTCATATGAGCAAGTTCGTGTCTGGAGTGCCTGAAGATGTGGTCAAGGAAAGTATGACGGCCATGCTCAATAAGGAGATGGACTTCTTCAGGTTAGTTACTTATTCTCAACAGATTGAGGAGGAAAAGATTAAAGAAAGGGGAGGAGATGCTCAGAGGGCTAGGATAGGTGATTATAGCCACTATCAGCAGAGGTCAGAGGGTGGCAACAAGTCTCAATATCGCCAAAAAAATTCAACTCCAGCTCCATCTTCTGCTAGTTCCCCTATGCCTAAGTTCAAGAAGGATCGACGGGATAGAGCATCTGGCTCTAAGTCCCAAGTTACGATTACTAGTGGGCGCACTAACCCAGTGTGTAGAAAGTGTGGTAGAAACCACCAAGGTGAGTGCTTGGCAGGATGTGGAAATTTTTTTGGGTGTGGCAAGCCAGGCCAAATGATAAGGTATTGTCCAACAGCTTCTCAAAAGGGTAAGGATGTTCACCCATAGAGTTAAACTGGTTCTGCAGCAGCTCCAGCAGGTCGCCCCACTCAGTAGGGTGCCTCATCCAGAACAGGTAGTGGTCAGTGCCAGAATAGGTTATATGCTCTTCAGGCTCGACAAGACCAAGAGGATTCTCCTGATTTGGTCACGGGTATGTTGCGAGTCTTTTATATCGATGTTTATGCATTGATAGACCCAGGGGCTACGCTTTCATTTGTAACTCCTTATATAGCAGTAAATTTCAATGTCAGACAAAAACTTCTCCCAGATGTCTTCTCAGTTTCTACTCTAGTTGGTGACCCAGTTATAGCTAAACGGGTATACAAAAATTTCCCTGTCACTGTTTCCCAGAAAGTCACCTCAATAGATCTTGTAGAGCTAGAAATGGTAGATTTTGATATCATTCTAGGCATGGATTGGTTGCATTCCTGTTATGCCTCAGTCAAATGTAGAACTAGGATCGTTCGGTTTCAGTTTCCTAATGAGGCAGTCTTAGAGTGGAAGGGTAGTAATTCAGTGCATGTAGGTCGGTCTATCTCTTACCTTAAGGCTAGAAAAATGATTTTCAAAGGGTATATTTATCATCTTGTTCAGGTTAAGGATTCAAGCTCCAAGACCCCAATCTTGAGTCAGTCCCAGTAGTGAATGAGTTTCCAAAAGTGTTCCTAGAAGATTTTCCCAGAGTTCCTCCCGAAAAGGAAATTGATTTTAGAATAGATCTCCTTCAAGATACCCAGCCTATTTCGATTCCTCGTTACAGAATGGCTCCAACTGAGCTTAAGGAATTGAAAGAACAATTAAAAGACCTTCTAGATAAGGGTTTCATCAGACCCAATATCTCTCTATGGGGTGCTCCTGTGTTGTTCGTACGTAAGAAGGACGGTTTTCTTAGGATGTGCATTGACTACCAGCAGTTGAAAGAAGTCACAATGAAGAACAAATATTCTATCCTCAGGATTGATGACTTGTTCGACCAGCTTCAGGGTGCTAGTTGCTTTTCTAAGATAGACCTCAAATCTGGCTATCATCAGCTTAGAGTCAGAGATAGTGACATCCCAAAGACAACCTTCAGGACTCGGTATTGTCACTATGAATTTTTAGTTATGTCTTTTGGAATAACCAATGCTCCTACAGTTTTCATGGACTTAATGAACAGGGTTTTCAAAAAGTATTTAGACTTGTTCATCATTATTTTCATTGATGATATCCTCGTTTACTCTCAGAATAAGGAGGAGCATGTGACTCATTTGAGGGTTATTCTGCAAACTCTCAAAGATCGCCAGATATTTTCTAAGTTCAGGAAGTGTGAATTCTTGTTACAGTCTGTTGATTTCCTTGGTCATGTGGTATCCAGAGAAGGGATCAATGTTGATTCTCAGAAAATTGAGGCAGTAAAGAACTAGCCCAGACCCACCTCTCTGACTGACATCAGAAGTTTCTTGGGTTTGGCTGGTTACTACCGGAGATTTGATGAAGGATTTTCATCCATAGCTGCCCCATTGACCAAGTTGACTCAGAAAAAGGTCAAGTTTCAGTGGTCAGATGAGTGTGAGAAGAGTTTCTTAGAACTGAAAACAAGATTGACTACAACTCCTGTCTTGACTCTACCAGAGGGTTCAGATGGTTATGTGGTTTATTGTGATGCATCTAGAGTTGGCCTGGGTTGTGTTTCGATACAGCAGGCTAAGTTCATATCCTATGCTTCTAGATAGCTTAAGGTCCATGAAAAAAATTACCTGGCTCATGACCTCGAGCTTGTAGCGATTGTATTTGCCCTAAAGATCTGGAGACACTATTTGTATGGTGTTCATGTTGATATGTTCTCAGATCATAAGAGCCTGCATTATGTGTTCACCCAGAAAGAGTTGAATCTTCATCAAAGGAGATGGATTGACTTCCTCAAGGATTATGATATTAATGTTCTCTACCATCTGAGTAAGGCTAATGTAGTGGTTAATGCCCTCAGTAGGCTGTCCATGTGTAGCGTGTCACATGTTGAGGAAGAGAAGAAATAATTAGTCAGAGATGTTCATAGGCTTGCTCTCTTAGGAGTTTGCCTCATGGACACATCATAGGGTGGTGTGATAGTCCAGAATGGATAGAATCTTCTTTGGTAGCGGAGGTTAAAGAGAAACACGATAGTGACCCTATATTGCTTCAGCTAAAGGGTGCATTCCATCAGTAGAGAGTAGAGGTTTACTCCCAAGGGGGAGATGGTGTGCTTCGTTATCAGTGTCACTTATGTGTTCCTAAGATGGGTGAGTTGAGGCAACATATCCTTACAAAAGCCAATAATTCCAGATATTCTATTCATCCAGGTGACACTAAGATGTATTGTGATCTACGGAAAGTCTATTGGTAGAATCGTATGAAGAGGGACATTGCCGATTTCATGGCTAAGTGTCCCCAACTGTCAAAAAGTTAAGGTGGAACATCAGAAACCGGGGGGTGTGACTCAAGAGATTAGCATTCCTACTTGGAAGTGGGAAGTGGTTAACATGGATTTCATTACGGGTTTACCTCATACTCGTAGGCAGCATGACTCCATTTGAGTGATAGTAGACAGGGTTACTAAGTCAGTTCTAGAAAGGGTTACTAAGTTAGTTCACTTCTTGGAAGTCAAGACTATAGATTTAACAGAGGATTATGCCAGACTCTACATCAGCGAGATAGTAAGGTTGCATGGGGTTCCCTTGTCTATCATCTTAGATAGAGGTCCTTTGTTTATGTCTCATATTTGGATATCATTTCAGAAAGGTCTTGGTACTCAGGTGAATCTTAGTACAATATTTCATACGCAGACAAATGGTCAGGCAGAATGTACCATTAAAACCTTAGAGGATATGTTGAGAGCTTGTGTGATTGACTTCACATTTAGTTGGGATGATCACCTGCCTCTCATAGAGTTCTCCTACAATAACAATTTCCATTCTATCATCCAGATGGCCCCATATGATGCACTCTATCAGCATAGATATAGATCACCTGTCGGCTGGTTCAAAGTAGGTGAAGCAGCCTTGATTGGGCCAGATTCAGTTAATGAGGCTATGAATAAAGTTCAGCTCATCAAAGATGGACTAAAAATAACTCAGAGACATCAGAAGTCCTATGCAGATGTTAGGAGAAGAGACTTAGAGTTCGAAATTGATGATTGGGTTTTCCTAAAAGTGTCACCTATGAAGGGAGTGATGAGATTTGGAAAGAAAGGGAAGCTCAGTCCCAGGTATGTAGGTCCTTATAGAATCCTGAAAAGGGTTTGTAATGTGTCTTATGAGTTAGAGTTTCCAGAAGCACTAGCAGCGGTTCATCCAGTCTTTCACATTTCCTTGTTGAAGAAGTGTCTGGGTTATTAGGCATCAATAGTACCTTTAGAGAGTGTGGCTGTGAAGGATAGGCTCACCTATTAGGAGGTTCCAGTTGAGATTCTTGACCATCAAGTTCCTAGGTTGAGAAACAAAGAAGTTGCTTTAGTGAAAGTTTTGTGGAGGAATCAGTCCGATCAGTCCGTAGAGGGAGCTACTTGTGAAGCAAAAGCAGCCATGATGTCCAATTACCCTCACCTCTTCCCCTCCGATTCAGTTTCAGCTTTAGGTAATAGTTCCTCTACAGTCTCTCAGTTTACTCTTATGCAATTCAGTCTTAGTACCTTGTTCCCTCAGTTATGCTTATATTTCAGCATGTTTGCATGTTCATGGAACTCAGTTAAGTTAGATATCAGTTTCTACCACTTAGTTTGAGGGAATTGCAACTCTTTCCCTCCATCCTCAACCTGTTTAGTCTTCATTCGAGGAAGAATGATCCCAAGGGGGAGATATTGTAATACCCCAGAACTTCCACGCCCAGACTAATCTTAGAAAACCAGTAAAATATAAAAATTTCAGAAAGTTCAAGTTTCCAGGAATAACGGTTCAAGACCACAGACCATAGTTTGGAACCACGGTCCGTCCTCTCAAACCATAGTCCCAAACCCAGTGGACCCCCAGTTCAAGTCTCAGGAACCACGAGTCAAACCATGGACCGTAGTTTAGAACCACGGTCAATCCTATCACTCATGGTTTCCCTTAATCAGAGGACCATAAGTTCAGGGATCAGGGACCACAAGTAAGACCACGAGCTATAGTCCAGGACCACGGATCATCCTGTTGACTCGTGGAACTAGAACCTCAGAGACCCTTAGCCCTTGTCCCAAGAATCACGAGTCACATGATGAACCATCATCCAGGAGTACGTTCCGTCCTGTGGGGTCATAATACCTAAGACTAGAGAACCCCTAGAAACTCTTAGGTAGGGCCACGACTCAGATAACGGTTCATCATATAGGAGTACGGTCTGTCATTTTGAGTCGTGATCCCTGAGTCGCAATTTCGATAGTTTTTCTTTTAAGTTTCCCAAGGGTATTTTGGAATTTTCTTACCTCTTTTAAAGCCTAAGAATATGATGTTTTGACTAATCTAAGCCTAGATAATTAGTCACAAACTACCTAAAACATCTATTCTCCTAAATTCTTCAACCTTAGAAAGAAAATAAGAGAAAGAGGCGACAATTTTCTCCCAAGAACAAGCAGAGATCTCCATCAAGTTCAGCCCCAAAAAGCCAAGGATTTCTCCGTAGATTTCTTCACTAGGTATGTGGGATTTCACTAGTGGGTTTCTTTCACCCATTTGGTCCCTAGATTCCAGTCAGTCTTCAGTTTTCTCCATGAATTGTTCAGACCTAGGGTCCCAAAATTTTAGGCATTTATTGAAATTCAGTTCCTACAACCTCTATGGTATTGATTACATGTTTCTTGGAGAATTAGTATAGTTCTATGTACAATGTTCAGAAACCCTAGTTTGTACACTTACAATACTTCATGAATTCAGCTTACTAGGCAGATTAGTTATATGCTCATGCATCAAAATTTGAATGTCATATCCCTCAGTATATTTAAGTTGCATTCCCAATTGATTTCCAGCATTTTGAACTATCCATCATTTCAGTACATTTTTTACTTGTATTCAGTTAGGAGTAGACTTACTACCGAGCGGATGAGGGGATGAAGGCTTAGCTGTTAGTTTAGGCTAAGACCTTTAGTAGAAGTCCCCAAGTCCCAGAACTACGGTGCCACCGTAGGTTTAGAGGAGTCAGTTGTCAGACTAGGCTGTATCTCCTTGTTCCTTGTTGACATCAGTAGTGGATCCACGTTAGACTTATTCGTACCCTTGGCAAGGTATGAATACCCTTCCATCCAGGGTTACATATTGGCCCCATTATTAGCTTAGCTTGGGGTATGTCGGATAATCGTATCTCCCACAGTCATATTCATATGCAATGACCATGTGTTTCAGTATGTATTTATATATTTTAGTAATCAGCTCATCATGTTATATCTTCATGATTTGTACTTGGTCATCGCATCAAGTTTAGCTTTAAGTTATTTTCCAGGATATCTTATTTTCTATGCTCAGTTATTATGATTGTTCAGCTTAGACTAGATCTTGCATGCTCAGTATATTCAAAGTAATGATGTATACTTTTGTGCTACATCATTTTATGATGTAGGTTCAGGCACTTAACATCCAGACCGCGCTTAGTTCGACTTCCAGTCTGTACTCAATAGTTCAGTGGTGAGTCCTCATTAGTTTGAGGACGATAAACATGCTTATATCTTCAGTATTTACTTTAAGTCTCAAATTTGTCAGAGTTAGCTGAGGGCATGTCCCAACAACTCATATTCAGTTAGAAAGCTTTCAAACATAGACTAGTTTCAGTAGTTGTTAGTATTGTTTTTCAGTCAGCACTAAACTATTTATATATTCATACTTTTGGGTTTTTCTTGTTTTCAGATAATGATTGTTTTAGATTCCGAACAATGTATGCTTTACTCTAATTTTGTATAGATATGCCATGCTATGGGTTAGCTTGGAGTCACTTGTGACACTAAGCACCATGTCGCACCCGAGGGTAGCTTCAGGGCATGACAGTAACATACGGTTCTATTATAACACCAGATTCATCATCATCATCATGCATATTATGACCCAATTCCACCCTTGTTTGTTGTGTGCTCAGTGTATGCTCAAGTTGTATAGGCATTCAGAGGGTTTGTATTCACTTGATTGCGTTCCTCTATTATATGGGTGGTCGTTCAGACTGTAGGTAGATTATATTACTCCTGTCGCTTTATTGGGCTGGGTATGGTCTTTGATTCTTGGTGGATTTGTAGTTTTTAGCCTATTAAGGCTCTGATTATTGGACTTTGATTATTGAGGGGCTAGTGAGTTCTGTATTATTGAGGCACTATTGTGTGGTCTTCTGAGCTGTTATGGGTTTTTGGTCCTATTCTTTATCATGATTTTGAGTAGTAGCTCTCGGTTATTGTGGTTTAGTTATTCCATCCTAGGATTATACTTGAGAGGTTGTTCTATGCCTATTCCTATTTCAAAATTGATGATTTCAATCATGTTTCCGTTAATGTATGGTTTTTAGATGATTAAGTTGGATTTCTTACCTTCTTTTCCCTTTTACTTGAGGTTACGGGTATACCGCCATGTTTCTAAACTCTCTCTCTATCTTTATATATACTATTGTTGTAAGGATTCCAGGTGCATTTTTCTTTCTTTCACCTGTGTTTTTGTGTATTTATATCTTTTTTGATAGCATGTTATACTTGTAACTCTCGGTTGATTACTCTTTGTGCAAGTTCCTTATGCTTCCTCCTTGTTTTCCATGACTGTTTCCTTATTTTCCACTCATTACAACTTTTATATTTTATATGCGCTCAGTCGGCTGATGATGCCTACTGGGTACCCATTGCTTAGCAGTTGGTGCTCATACTATACTTCTGCATATTTCTGGTGCAGATATTAGTTGAGCTTTCATCGTGGATTGCATTGTAGACTCATGCAGCTTTTGGATATTCGAGACTAGGGTGAGCGCCTGACGATTGGGGCTTGACCATATCTCCTCTTTTGTACTGTTACTCTTTGTATATTTGGAGACAGTTGTACTTATCATTTTGTTACTTCTAGTACTTGTATTCTATTAGGAGCTTCTGTACTATCGATACCAAGTCTTGGGGTTGGTGTAGTTTCCCTATGTATATATTCTGGTTATTGCTTTTGCTTTGTCCTTATCTTTATATTCTACTTCCGCTTATTTCCGCTTATTGTGCGTATTGGTTAGGTAGTAGCCCATTACTAATTGTTCCAGACTATAGGGATCGGTTCGCCTATGGGGGGGGGTTGTAGGTGCCATCATGACCTAAGAAATCAGGTCGTGATAGTAATCACACTAATAAACTTATGAACACTACAATCTCATTAGATTTCACAACCTCAGTTGATGATTTAGCTACTCATATTGAAAGTAAAAAAAATATAAAGATATATTTTATAACTTACTATGAATATTGAAAGCTTCAAAGAATATTGAAGATCTTTGTTCAAGAAAAAGAAAACATCCATTACTGGCCTAAGCAAACCCCAATACTGGAGCATACACTAGACATAAGCAGAAACATAGTGGATACAAAACATTTAAAGAGATAGATCTTTTAATAAAAAAGAAATACTTTATAATGTGACTTAAGAGTTAAACCAAATCTAATAACAAGTCTTAGCTGATAGAGTGACTATCTATCTATGAATCATATAATCATGTCTGAATATTGACTAACGGAATACGGCTCCCGGCATATCTTTAATTCATAAAACTGTAGACTAAGCCACTGGAAGTAAGGATGGGCTCCTGAATAGCTGAGAAGGTGGGGCCTAGCATAGTGTCTAATCACATACCTGAGTACCTGAGTCTGCATTATCAAAAGATGCAGCACTCAAAGGGGAATAAGTACATGGAATGTACTATATGTAAAAAAGCCGAATCAAACATCACCTAAAGGGCATGACTAAATTCTGATATAAACTGTATAGTTGAGTCATAAATCAACTACATAACTCGATCATGAGATATATTGTATAAGTGAATAATAAGATAGACTGAATAACTAAATCATGAGATAGAATGAGTAAATGAATCTAGATATATGTTGTATAAGTAAATCATAAGATAAACTTTATATCTTTATCATAAAGTAAGTTGAATATATAACTTTATCATGATTTTCCAAAAAAGATGACCTTGTGTCAAAATCATCTTTCTCAACACAAGTTTTCTGCTAGGAATTTCTCAAAACTGATATAACACCATGTGAGATAATGATGTCTAATCTTTGCACAATTAGGAAGTCGCCTACACCTTTCTAAGGTACAGGGTGTAATGTAACTATGGATCCATGCTGATCCCTTACCAGGAGCTTATGTAGGAGTCACCCAAATCTGTGGTATGATCCTATCCTATACTGGCATATGTAATTTTAGGTATTCATTGTCTGAACTCATACTTTCTCTGTTAATAATAATGCATCCAAAATATAATGTATGCTCGAATCATTTTTCTTCTAAAGAGTTGTAAATCAAGTTCATATATAACGTCGTGGAGCATTATGCTCAAAATCATAGTTCTTAATTCATATTGGTGAGCTTTGCCCTCAAATCATAAGAAATCATTGAGTTTGGTTTTTGTCACGCCCCAAAGCTACCCCCTAGACACGACATAGTGCTTAGTGTCACAAGTGACCCCAAACTAACCTATGACATATCATATCTATACAAAATCAGAGTAAAGCATGCATTATGGGGAAGCTAAAACCATCATTATCTGAAAGAAAGGAAGAACCCAAAAGTCTGAATATAAAAATAGTTTAATGCTGACTAAAAAACAATACTAACAATTGCTGAAGCTGTCTATGTCTGAAAGCATTCTAATTGAATAGGAGTTGCTGGGATATGCCCTCAGCTAACTCTAACAAATCTGAGATTGAAAGTAAATACTGAAGATATAAGCATGTCTATAATCCTCGAACTACTAAGGACGCACCACTAAACTGCTGAGTATGGACGGGAAGTCAAACTAAGCGTGGTCTGGATGCTAAGCGCCTGAACCTATATCATAAAATGATGTAGCACAAAAGTATTCGTTAGTACTTTGAATTTACTGAGTATGCGAGATATAGGCTAAGCTGAACAACATAATAACTGAGCATAGAAAAAGATATACTGGAACATAACTAAAAGCTAAACTGGATGCGATGACAAAGTATAAATCATGAAGATATAACATGTTGAGCTGATTACTGAAATATATAAATATATACTGAATACATGGTCAATGCACATGAATTTGACTATGTTACATACTGTAAACCAATATACCCCAAGTTGAGCTAACTATGGGGCCAACCTATAACCCTTGATGGAAGGGTGTTCATACATTGCTAAGGGTACGAACAAGTCTGACGTGGATCCACTACTGATGTCCACAAGGGACAAAGAGGTACATCCTAGTATGACAACTGACTCTTCTAAACCTACGGTGGCGCCGTAGTTCTGGGACTTGGGGACTGCTACTAAAGGTCTAACCCTAAACTGACAGCTAAGCCTTCATCCCTTATCTGCTCGGTACTAAGTCTACTCCCAACTGAATATAAGTAACAATGTACTGAAATGATGGATAGCTCAAAATACTATAAATCAACTGAGAATCCAACATAAATATACTGAGGGATATGGCATTCGAATTCTGATGCATGAACATATAACTAATCTGCCTAGTAAGCTTAATTCATGAAGTACTGTAAGTATACAAACTAGGGTTTCTGAACATTGTACACATAACTATACTAATTCTCCAAGAAACATGTAGTTAATACCATAGAGGTTGTAGGAACTGAATTTCAATAAATCCCTAAGGTTTTTGAACCCTAGGCCTGAACAATTCATGGAGAAAACTGAAGACTGACTGGAATCTAGGGACCTAATGGGTGAAAGGAACCCACTAGTGAAATCTCACATACCTGGTGAAGAAATCTAGGGAAAAATCCTTTGATTTTTGGGGCTGCTTGTTCTTGGGAGAAAACTGTCTCCTCTTTCTCTTATTTTCTTTCTAAGGTTGAAGAATTTAGGAGAATATAAGTTTTAGGTAGTTTGTGACTAATTAACTTGGCTTAGAGTTATCAAAACATCTTAGCTTAGGCCTTAAAAGAGGTAGGAAAAGTTAGGAATACCCCTGGGAAATTTAAAAGAAAAACTGCCAAAACTACGACTCAGGGATCACAACTCAAAATGACGGACCGTACTCCTAGACGACGGTCTGTCATCTGAGTCGTGGTCCTACCTAGGAGTTTTAAGGGTTCTCTGGTCTCAGGACTATGACTCCAAAGGATGGACCGTACTCCAGGAAGATGGTTTGTCATGTGACCCGTGATTCTTGGGATAAGGGCTAAGGGTCTCTGAGGTTCTAGTTTCACGAGCCAACAAGACATATTTGTAGTCCAGGTCTACGGCCTATTGTCTGACTCGTGGTCCCTGAACCCTACACTGGTGGTCCTCTGATTAAGGGAAACCACGAGTGACAAGACAAACCGTGGTTCCAAAATATGGTCCGTGGTCTGACTCGTGGTTCCTGGGACTAGAACTTTGGGTCTACTAGATTTGGGACTACGGTTTGAGATGAGGGACCGTGGTTCCAAACTACGGTCTGTGGTCTTGAACTGTGGTCCCTGAAAACTTGAATTTTTTTGAAAATTTTATTTTCTACTAGTTTTTCTGAGCTTTGTCTGGCCATGGAAGTTCTGGGGTATTACAATATCTCCCCCTTCGGATCATTCGTCTTCGAATGAAGACTAAACTAGCTAAGGATGGAGGGAAAGAGATGCAACCCTCTCCAACTGAGTACTAGAAACTGATATCTAACTAAACTGAGTTCCATGAACATGCAAACATGCTACAATGTAAGTGTGACTTAGGGAATAAGGTACTAAGACTGAATTACACAAGAGTAAACTTAGAGACTGGAGAGGAACTCTTACCTCAAGCTAAAACTAAATCGGAGGCAAAAAGGTGAGAGTACTTGGACATCATGGCTGCTTCTGCTTCTCAAGTAGCTCTCTCTACAGACTTATTCCTCCACAAAACTTTCACTGAAGCGACTTCTTTGTTTCTCAACCTACGTACCTGACAGTCAAAAATCTCAACTAGAACCTCCTCATAGGTGAGGCTATCCTTCGCAGCTACACACTCTAAAGGTACTATCGATGCCGGATCACCCAAAAACTTCTTCAACAAAGAAATGTGAAAGATTGGATGAACCGCTACTAGTTCTACTGGCAACTCTAACTCATAAGCCACATTACCAACCCTTTTTAAGATTCTGTAAGGACCTACAAACCTGGGACTGAGCTTCCCTTTCTTGCCAAATCTCATCACTCCCTTCATAGGTGACACTTTCAGGAAAACTCAATCATCAATTTTGAACTCTAAGTCTCTTCTCCAAACATCTGCATAGGACTTCCGACGACTCTGAGATGTCTTTAGTGTATCTCTGATGAGCTGAACTTTCTCCATAGCCTCATGAACAGAATCTGGCCCAATCAAGGCTGCTTCACCTACTTCAAACCAGCCAATAGGTGATCTACATCTACGCTCATAGAGTGCCTCATATAGGGCCATCTGGATGCTGGAATTGAAGCTGTTATTGTAGGGGAACTCTATGAGAGGCAGGTGATCAGCCCAACTACCCTTGAAGTCAATCACACAAGCTCTCAACATATCCTCTAAGGTCTGAATGGTACGTTTGGCCTGACCATCTGTCTGCAGATGAAATGTTGTACCAACATTCACCTGAGTACCAAGACCTTTCTGAAATGATCTCCAGAAGTGAGACTTAACTTGAGGACTTCTATCTGAGATGATAGACACGGGAAACCAATGAAACCTGACTATCTTGCTGATGTAGAGTTTGGCATAATCCTCTGCTGTATCTAGAGTCTTGACTGCCAAAAAGTGAGCTGACTTAGTAACCGTGTACACTATCACCCAAATGGAGTCATGTTTCCTGCGAGTACGAGGTAAACCCGTAATGAAATCCATATTAACCAATTCCCATGTCCAAGTAGGAATGCCAATCTCCTGAGTCACACCCCCTAGTTTCTGATGTTCCACCTAAACCTGCTGACAATTGGGATACTTAGCCAAGAAATCTGCGATGTCCCTCCTCATGCCTTTCCACCAATTGACTTCCCATAGATCAAGGTACATCTTAGTGGCACCCAGATGAATAGAATATTTGGAATTATGGGTTTTGGTAAGGATTTTCTGCCTCAACTCACCTATATTCAAAACACATAATCGACCCTGGTAACGGAGCACACCATCTCCCCCTTGGGAGAAAACCTCGACTCTCTATTAATGAACTACACCTTTCAGCTGAGGCAATATGGGATCACTATCCTATTTCTCTTTTACCTCCACTACCAATAAATATTCTGACCCATTCTGGACTATCACACCACTATCTGGCATGTCCATGAGCCAAACTCCTAAGCGAGCAAGCCTATAAACATCTCTGGCTAATTCTTTCTTCTCTTCCTCAATGTGTGACACACTACCCATGGACAGACTGCTGAGGGCGTCAGCCACTACGTTAGCCTTACCCACATAGTAGAGCATATTCATATCATAATCCTTGAGGAACTCAAGCCATCTCCTTTGATGAAGATTCAACTCTTTCTGGGTGAACACATACTGGAGGCTCTTATGATCTGTCAACATATCAACATAAACACCGTACAAATAGTGTCTCCAGATCTTTAGGGCAAACACAACCGCTGCAAGCTCGAGGTCATGAGTCAGGTAATTCTTTTCATGGACCTTAAGCTGTCTAGAAGTATAAGATATGACCTTACCCTGCTGCATCAAAACACAACCCATGCTGACTCTGGATGTATCACAATAAATCACATAACCATCTGAACCCTCAGGTAGAGTCAAGATATGACCTATAGTCAACCTAGTTTTCAGTTCTAAGAAACTCTTCTCACACTCATATGACCACTGAAACTTGACCTTTTTCTGAGTCAACTTGGTCAATGGGGCAGCTATGGATGAAAATCCTTCAACAAATCTCTGGTTGTAACTGGCAAAACCCAACAAACTTCTGATATCAGTCGGAGAGGTCGGTCTGGGCAAGTGTTTTACTGCCTCAAATTTCTAGGAATCAACACGGATCCCTTCTCTGGATACCACATGACCAAGAAAAGCAACAGATTGTAACCAAAATTCACACTTGCTGAACTTAGTGAATAACTGGTGATCTTTGAGAGTTTTACAGAACAACCCTCAGATGAGTCACATGCTCCTCATTCTGAGAGTAAACAAGGATATCATCAATGAAAACAATAACGAACAAGTCCAAATACTATTTGAACACCATGTTCATTAAGTCCATGAAAACTGCAGGATCATTGGTTAGTCCAAAATACATATCTATAAATTTGTAGTGACCATACCGAGTCCTGAAGGCTGTCTTTGGGATGTCACTATCTCTGACTCTAAGCTAATGATAGCCGGATCTGAGGTCTATCTTAGAAAAGCAACTAGTACCCTAAAGTTGGTCAAACAAGTCATCAATCCTAGGGATAGGATATTTGTTCTTGATTGTGACTTTGTTCAGCTGACGATAGTCAATGCACATCCTGAGAGAACCGTCCTTTTTACGCACGAACAACACTGGAGCACCCCATGCAGAGATGTTGGGTCTAATGAAGCCCTTATCTAGAAGGTCTTTCAACTGTTCTTTCAATTCCTTAATCTCAACTGGAACTATTTTGTAAGGAGGAATCGAAATAGGCTGGGTATCTAGAAAGAGATATATTCCGAAGTCGATTTCTCTTTCTGGAGGAACTCTGGGAAGATCTTGTAGGAAAACTTCTGGAAACTCATTCACTACTGGGACTGACTCAAGAGTTGGGTTCTCAGATCTTGAATCCTTAACCCGAACAAGATGATAAGTATACTCTTTGAAAATTATGTTTCTGGTCTTAAGGTAAGAGATGAACCAACCTGTAGGCACTAAATTACTACCCTTCCACTCTAAGACTGGCTCGTTAGGAAACTAAAACCGAATGATCCTAGTTCAACAATTGACTGAGGCATAACATTAATGTAACCAATCCATACCTAGAATGATATCAAAATCTACCATTTCTATCTCTACAAGATCTGCTTAGGTGAATTTCTGGGAACTATGAAAGGGCAATTTTTGTATACCCGTCTAGCTATAACTGGGTCACCAACTAGAGTAGAGACTGAAAAGGGTTCTGGGAGAATTTCTGGTTTGACAATAAAATTTACTTCTATATAAAGAGTTACAAAGAAAAGCGTAGCCCTGGATCTAATAATGTATAAACATCAGTATTAAAGACTCACAATGTACCCGTGACCACATCAAGAGAATCCTTCTGGTCCTGTTGAGCCTGAAGAGCATATAACTTATTCTGGCACTAACCACCACCAGTTCCAGATGAGGCACCCTGCAGAGTAGGGTGACCTACTTGAGCTGTTGTAGAACCAGTCTGAGTCTGTGGGTGAACATCCTTACCCTTTTGGGAAGCTGTTGGACAATTCCTCATCATGTGGCCTGGTTTACCACACCCAAAGCAATTTCCACTACCTTCTATTCACTCACCTTGGTGGTTTCTACCATACTTTCTACACACTGGGTTGGTGCACCCACTAGTAACTATACCTTGGGACTTAGAGTCAGATGCTCTATCCCGTCGATCCTTCTTGAACTTAGGCATTGGGGCACTAGCAGAAGATAAAGCTGGAGCTGAATTTTTCTAGCGATATTGAGAGTGGTTTCCACCATCTGACCTCTACAAATAGTGGCTATAATAACCTATCCTAGCCCTCTTAGCATCTCCTCCCCTTTCCTTAATCTTCTCCTCCTCAATCTGTTGAGCATAAGTAACTAACCTGGAGAAGTCCATCTCCTTAATGAGCATGGCTATCTTGCATTCCTTACCCACATCATCAGACACTCCAAATATGAACTTGTTAATATGATCTCTAGAGTCAGCTACCATTGCGGTAGCATGCTATGATAGCTGAGTGAACTTCAGAGCATAATCCTTTATGCTTATGTCCTTTTGCTTCAGGTTGATGAACTCCTGAACCTTGGCTTCCCTGAGCTCTAGTGGAAATAACTAGTCCATAAAAGAAGTCTTGAAAATATCCCAAGTCACTGGTCCTGAATTTGTATAACAAGATTCCTTCCTTTGCTGGTACCAAGTGTAGGCCACTCCTTTCAGCTGATAAGAAGCCAAGTATGCACCCTCGACTGGGGTGACACTCATAATGCTTGTCTCTTTCTAAACATCCTCTAAGAACTCTTAGGGATCCTCTTTTAACTTGGACCCATGAAACTCTGGAGGGTTCATCTGAGTGAGTCCCAAATTCTGGCTGCAACAGTATTAACATAAGGCGGAGCTGGTGCCGCAGCCTGCTGACTGACCTGGGTGGTCATGGACTTAGGAAGCACTTGAAAAGCAGCCCTGAATTGGGTATGTGTAACCTGCTCATTCAATGGGTCTAATGGAGTTGCTGGCTGATTCCTAGCATTAGCTCTACTGAGAGGCATTTTTCTGAAATGCGAAGATCATGAGTTAGAATAGAAGGAGATTAAATAGAGTTCATACTCTATAGCACGAGTTGGAAAAGCAATAATGAAAGTTATTCCTAATACGTCTCATAGCTTCTCCCCCTTAAGTGTGGCGCACTTCACACCCATGAAAAAGACTCTACTCGACGTGGCTTTTAGACATCATAGGACACTTAAACATGTCTCTGATACCAAGTTTGTCATGCCCTAAAGCTACCCCCTGGATCCTACACGGTGCTTAGTGTCACAAGTGACCCCAAGCTAACCCATGACATGGCATATCTATACAAAATCAGAGTAAAGCATGCATTGTGCGGAAACTAAAACCATAATTATCTAAAAGCAAGGAAGACCCCAAAAGTCTGAATATATAAATAGTTTAGTGCTAGCTGAAAAAAATACTAACAACTGCTGAAGCTAGTCTATGTCTGAAAGCCTTCTAACTGAATAGGAGTTGTTGAGACATGCCCCCAGATAACTCTAACAAATCTGAGATTGAAAGTAAATACTGAAGATATAAGCATGTCTATCATCCTCGAACTACTGAGGACTCACCACTGAACTGCTGAGTATGGACTGGAAGTCGAGCTAAGCGCTGTCTAGATGCTGAGCGCTTGAACCTACATCATAAAATAATGTAGCACAAAAGTATGCATCAGTACTTTGAATGTACTTAGCATGCGAGATATAGGCTAAGCTGAACAACATAATAACTGAGCATAGAAAAAGATATACTGGAACATAACTGAAAGCTAAACTGGATATGATGCCAAGTATAAATCATAAAGATATAACATGCTGAGTTGATTACTGAAATATATAAATATATACTGGAAACATTGTAAATGAACATGAATCTGACTGTGGGAGATACTGTTAACCGACATACCCCAAGCTGAGCTAACTATGGGACCAACCTGTAACCCTTGATGGAAGGGTGTTCATACCTTAACAAGGGTACAAACAAGTCTGACGTGGATCCACTACTGATGTCCACAAGGGACAAGGAGGTACAACCAAGTCTGACAGTTGACACCTCTAAACCTACGGTAGCGCCGTAGTTCTTGTACTTGGGGATTGTTACTAAAGGTCTTAGCCTAAACTGATAGCTAAGCCTTTATCCCCTCGTCCACTCAGTACTAAGTCTACTCCCAACTGAATATAAGAAATAATGTACTAAAATGATGGTTAGCTCAAAATACTGGAAATCAACTGAGAATGCAACATAAATATACTGAGGGATATGGCATTCGAATTCTTATGCATGAACATATAACTAATCTGCCTAGAAAGCTTAATTCATGAAGTACTATAAGTATACAAACTAGGGTTTCTAACATTGTACATAGAACTATACTAATTCTCAAAGAAACATGTAGTCAATACCATAGAGGTTGTAGGAACTGAATTTCAATAAATCCCTGAGGTTTTGGAACACTAGGCCTGAATAATACATGGAGAAAACTAAAGACTGACTGGAATCTAGGGACCTAATAAGTAAAAGGAACCCACTAGTGAAATACCACATACCTGGTAATGAAATCTATGGAGAAATCCTTGGATTTTGGGGGGTGAACTTGATGAAGACCTCTGCTTGTTCTTGGGAGAAAATTGTCGCCACATTCTCTTATTTTCTTTCTAAGGTTGAAGAATTTAGGAGAATAGAAGTTTTAGGTAGTTTGTGACTAATTAACTAGGCTTAGAATAGTCAAAACATCATATCTTAGGCTTTAAAAGTGGTAGGAAAAGTCAAAAATACCGCTGGGAAATTTAAAAGAAAAACTGCTAAAACTGCTACTCAGGGATCACGACTCGAAATGACGAACTGTACTCCTAGACGATGGACCATCATCTTAGTTGTGGTCCTACCTAGGAGTTTTAGGGGTTCTCTGGTCTCAGGACTATTGTAACGACTCTTTCGGTCATTTCCACGTATACGTTTTCCTTGTATTGTTAGAGCTTTCCTGTAGCGGCCCCAAGTCATTTATGACTTGCTGGGACCGGTGGTTCGGTGCCCTGGCCGTTCGATTGGTCGTTATGATCAATTCCTTGTCTTAGGAGCTGAGTATCAAAATCGTGCGATGGTGAATTGCGAACCTAAATTTAATAATTTTATTAACATCGCGAGTATTTGAAAATATTTTATTTTAAAGTTGAATGTGGTAAAAAGTTATATTTTTATTACCTTTTTAAAATATTTTAAATGTTTATGAAAAATACTTTTGTTATGATATAATTGTGTATGTATTTATTTTATAAGGTTTTTACACATTGTAATATTTTAACGGAGATAGTAAACTTAGTTATATTGAAAATTACTACAATAATATAGTAGGTTTTATTTGGAATAATTTTCTATTTATTACGATATATTCAAAAAGTATATTTATGATACCACGAATTTATGCAATACCCGAATATATACGTAACGAGATAGAATTAATTTTGGCTTACCAGTTCCACGTGGAACTTACAGCAAGGTAAGCATACATGGTTGGCATCAAACTACTTTTAGAACTTGACACCTAGCAATCCATAATTGGTAAATTAATTTGTCCTTATCCATTTTGGTTATAAATGAATTTCATTCCATTCCTTTTGCATTTTTATAAAATGTCTCTATATAGGCAACAATCCTGCACATACGTGCCTTTCAAGGGAAAAAAAGGGGAAAATGAATGAATTTAGTAGGAAAATATTTTAACACAGTATAAGATCTCTGAAAGAAAATTGGCTACCTACGTCAAGTTATTCAAGCCTAAAATTCATGTTTGATTTCATTTTGGATCTTCTCGGAGTGATTCGGACTTGGACATTGTCGTTCTAGTAGCTTGTCATTGGACGTCATGTAGGTTATGGTTTAAACTCTCTAGACTTAGCATATATCGGATAAAATTGTACTAGCGGGCATCCTTGGGTTGGATTATTAGGTTGGTACCACAGACCTTGACCGCTTTATTCATGTCTTGACCGCTTTATTCATGTCCGCCTACTTTTGTTCCTCCGATGCTTGTAGTACTTACCGATATGTTTTATTTACCCTTGTGGTCCTGTGAGGCCTTGACTCTGGAACATAGAAGGTGGGATATTGGGAATTTCCGCGAGTCCCGGGCATAGAATTATCCTTCTAGGCTGGTTATGCTTGCTGAGTAGCTGTGGGCCTGTGCAGGGTCGATAGGTTGAGTGTGAGCTGCTGGGCAGCTATTGTGTTTGATAATACCATTTTCATGCATATAAAGAGGTTTTATCCATGTTTTACTACGGTTTTGGCTTCGGGCCTACTGACACTATTTTCTAAACCTTGCATGGCCCTGGGGGCCCATTTTTTATGGAAATAAATTAGAAATGGTTGATTTAAATTGTGAATATTCTTGGGTAAAAGAAAGTAAAATTATGATTTAAATCACCAGTTTTACGATAAACACTAAACTCGGCAGGGTCGGGGTGCTAGTTGAGTTTTCTTGCTACTTGAGATAATTTTAGCCTCGTTCGGACCGAGCACCTGAGATGACTTTCTAATGTTTAGAACCGGTTATGCACGGGCACCCTTGGAAGGGCTTTTGAGATATTTTCCTACTACTTTAGTCCTAGACAGAGTCTGGGCATGCATATTCGAGACTGGGTCTCTATCTTGAAACCGGACTTGCTTCTGGATGACATGTTTGATACTGAGTTTTAGTATAGGGTCAGGGACCTCCATGGACCTTGCCATCCAGGCCTGGGGCTTCAGGCTGCGTGTGCCGGAGGAAGGGTATACGGTGGAGTAGAGGTATACGGGCAGTGTCCTTCTATAGAACCTACCTGCTGGGCCGGATCGGCACCGGAGGAGGTACATACAGAGATACAATTTCACTTGAGATCTTCATGCATCATATCATTCATTGTTTGAGGCTCCACCCTTGTTTGTTGTTTGTTGATTGTACTCTCTGGTAGTATGGGATGCAAGAGGGTTTGTTTTCACTTGTTTGTGTTCCTTGGTTGTATGGGTGGCCGGGGGACTGTAGGTAGACTCTTGCTATTTACTTACAGAATTGTTCCCTGTTACGATTAAGTATGAAATTGGTTACTACTAAACTGTTAGTTTCTGGATTTGAGATTGATATGATTAGTTGAGTTTGATTCATGTCTCTAAGCATGCCTATCATTACTCTTTCCCTCTTCTTACACTTGAGGTTACCGGTATACCGTCCATTTCGTAAACTTATTATGTATACACTGTTATTGCAAGGACCCAGGTGCGTGTTTCTTACTTTCACATGTGCCTATGGTGTTTATATTCTGCTTGCTGGCCTACACGTGGTTCTGTTGACTTCCCTCTAGGCTAGTTCCTGTGTACCCTTTCGTTTATTTCTGTGACTACTTGCTTCTGTTCTGTCTGTTGCTACGCTTTTATCTTATATGTGCCAAGTCGGCCTATGATACCTACTGGGTACCTTATGCTTCGCATTTGGTGCTCACCGTACCCCCTGCATCTTGGGTGCAGATCCTAGTGTGGGCCATCCCCGTTAGATCACGGTTATTCGTGCTTGGAGATCTATTGGGGACTACTTCAGACTTAGGGTGAGCTCTTGGCGATCGGAGCTTAGCTTTAGTTTATCTTTTGCTTTATGTACTCTATTACAATTCAGACACATCTGTATATATTTTTTTGGATCATTTGCACTCCATGTATGTAGTTTTGGCTCTATACTATGATACCAGGTCTTGGGGTTTGGTTTAGTTTCCGCATATGTATATATATATATATATATATATTCCTGTTATCTATTCTCTTAATCTTGTTCCCTTACTTTTGCTTATTAAATTGTTCTTCCGCTTATTTGGTAGATAGTAGCCCATTACTAACTGTCCTGGGCTACGAGGATTGGTTCACATATCGGGGGTTGTAGGTGCCATTATGACCGAGAAATCGGGTCGTGACAGCTTGGTATCAGAGCTCTAGGTTCACCGGTGTCATCGGTATAGGAGCCAATGTGTAGTAGAGTCCTGCGGATCGGGGCAGAGACGTTCGTACTCAATCTTCGGGAGGCTACAGTGACATTTTAGGTAATTTGACTCTTTCATTGCTTATTTGTCGTGCGTAGGACCCTTGAAGTTTATAGAAATCTTATTTGTTCTACTTAATTCTTTTGCAGATGGTTCGTACGAGATCATCGACATCAGGCGGAGATGAGCCTCCCACTCCAGCTAAGGGTCAAGGATGCCCTCGAGCAGTGGCACCTGCTAGAGTTGAGATAGAGCCCGAGCAGCATGTGGATCAGGGGGCAGCCCAGGTACCACCAGCTCCAGTACCAGCTCCAGCGCCAGCTCCAGTACCAGCTCTAGTGCCAACTTCTGTGCCAGTTCCAGCCGCGGCTCAGTCTCTAGATATTCTGGGATTACTATTACAACTTTTGGGTATGATTGGAGAACGTCCTTCTGAGGTAGCGCAGACATCCGCTCAGGGGGTAGCCCTGGGTGCACAGAGTTCAAGAGCTCAGCCTGCTACTATGGCTCCCCGTGCGGAGGTCATTCCGGTTCCATCAGTTGCATAAACTCTTGCTCCTCGCCCAGCTATGACAGAGTCAGAGCAGAAAGCGTTGGGTAGGTTTTTGAGGTTACCACCTCCAAGGTTTGCTGGTACTTCTGGACAGGACCCACATGACTTTATTACTACATGTGAGGAGATGTTGCATCATTTGGGTTTGTTGGAGACTCAAGGGGTTGGTTATACTACCTATCAGTTAGAGGGCCCAGCGAAGTTATGGTGGAGGGCTCAGGTTGCTTGTAGACCACCATCGTCACCTCCTTTGACCTGGTCTGAATTTTATGAAGCCTTTATGGCTAAGTTCCTACCTCAGAGTGATCGTGAGCGTCGCAGGGAGCAGTTTACTCACCTTATGCAGGAGTCTAGGACTGTCTCGGAGTATGAGACCCGTTTTCATCAGCTAGCACCGTTTGGAGCTATGATCATTCCTACTGAGGCAGATAGGATTCGCAGATTTGTATGGGGATTAAGGCCAGAGATCAGGCAGCCAACTGAGATATTGATTGCTGGTGGTTGGTCATTTCAGGCTATCGCAGACTATGCCCGTACTATAGAGGACTTACAGCGATATTATCAGGGGTCTAGAGTTAAGAGGCCTCGATATCAGGGTGGCTTCAGTGGTTTCAGATATGGTAGTAGAGGTTCTGGCCAGTGGGGCCGGGGTTATCAGCCACAGCAGCACCAGGGTCAGTCCAGCCGACCAGTTCAGGCTTCCCTTCAGACTTTTGGTAGTACCCAATTTGAGCAGGGTCAGAGCAGCCATCAGGGCTATAGCGTCCAGTCTTCGATGGGTACAGTTTCTAGGGCATCATGTCATGGTGGTCATACGGGATCTGCTGGTTTATCTCGATTGAGTAGGCCGTCAGGGGCTTGTTTTACTTGTGGTGTGGTTGGTCATTTTGCTAGAGATTGCCCTCAGCAGGGTACAACTCAGTTGGCCGAGCCTTTATGAGCAGTTCAGCCTCCGGCTAGAGGGGGTGGTCGTCAGAGTAGTGGTGGTGCTTCGCACAGTAGAGTAGGTGGTAGGGATGGCGGTCGGGCAGGTGGAGGTGGTCGTCAGTTTTACGCGGTCCCTAGGAGACAATAGGCAGAGGCCTCAGATGCTGTGATTATAGGTACGATTTCTGTGTGCCATCAGTCGGCTATGGCTTTATTTGATCCTTGATCCACTTGTTCATACGTATCTGCCTACTTTGTGCCTTGTTTGGGGTTGGCTAGCGAGCCATTATCTGTTCATGTTTCTGTCTCGACCTCAGTAGGAGATTATTTAGTAGTGGATCAGATTGTGAGATCTTGTATGATATCTATTGGTGATTCAGAGACTTGGGGTGATTTGATGATTCTTGATATGCTTGATTTTGATGTGATACTGGGCATGCACTGGTTATCCCCTCACCGTGTGGTTTTGGACTGTTATGCCAAGACCATTACCATAGCTGTGCCCGGTGTATCCCCGGTTATGTGGCAGGGTTCTATTAGCCATGCACCATCTGGGATCATCTCTTGTCTTCGAGCTAAGAAGTTGATTTCCCGTGGGTGTTTAGCTTATCTAGCATATGTCCGAGATGTTAGTGCTGACCCTACTTCTCCTGAGTCTGTTCTTGTGGTTAGAGACTTCCTCGATGTGTTTCCTACCGACCTGCTAGGCCTTCCACCTGATAGAGATATTGATTTTGCTATTGAGCTATAGCCGGACACTAGGCCCATTTCTATTTCTCCTTACCGTATGGCTCCTGCTGAGTTGAGGGAGCTTAATGAGTAGCTCCAGGATCTGTTAGCTAAGGGGTTTATTAGACCTAGTGTGTCACCTTGGGGTGCTCCTGTTCTCTTCGTGAAGAAGAAGGATAGGTCGATGCGCATGTGTATTGATTATCGATAGCTGAATAGAGTGACAGTGAAGAATAGGTATCTGATGCCGAGGATTGATGACTTGTTTGACCAGCTTCAGGGTTCAGTCGTGTTTTCAAAGATTGATTTGAGGTCTGTCTACCATCAGTTGATGATTAGGGCGGAGGACATCCCTAAGACAACATTCAGGACACGTTATGGCAATTATGAGTTCCTGGTGATGTCTTTTGGGTTGACTAATGCCCCCGCAGCCTTTATGAACTTGATGCACAGGGTTCTTGGCTCGTATTTGGACTTATTTATGATAGTTTTTATAGATGATATCTTGGTATACTCGCATAGTAGACATGAGCATGAGCGGCACTTGAGGGTTATACTCCAGACTTTGAGGAATCATCGGATTTATGCCAAGTTCACAAAGTGCGAGTTTTGACTTGAGTCAGTTGCATTCTTAGGGCACGTGGTGTTTAAGGATGGGATTAGGGTTGATCCGGGAAAGATTTCAGCGGTTTGTGAGTGGCCTAGACCTACTACTATTACTGAGGTTCGCAGTTTTATTGGGTTAGCAGGTTACTACAGATGCTTCGTTCAGGGATTTTCTTCCCTAGCAGCACCCTTTACTATGCTGACTAGGAAGGATGTCCCATTTCAGTGGTTGGATCGGTGCTAGGATAGCTTTCAGAGGCTTAAGGCCTTATTGACTTCAGCTCTAGTTTTGACTTTGTCGATTGAGGGTCAGAGCTTCTCCGTGTATTGTGATGCTTCTGGGGCTGGTCTTGGTTGTGTGTTGATGCAGTAGGGTCGAGTAATAGCATATGCATTGAGGCAACTGAAGGTTCGCGAGCGCAACTACCCCAGTCATGACTTAGAGTTGGCAGCGGTAGTTTTCGCACTCAAGATCTGGAGGCATTACCTATATGGAGTTCACTGTGAGATCTTCACTGATCACCGTAGTCTTCAGTATATCATGAGTCAGTGAGAGTTGAACTTGAGACAGAGGAGATGGGTCGAGTTACTGAAGGACTATGACTTCACTATTCTGTATCATCCGGGCAAGGCAAACATGGTAGCGGATGCCTTAAGTCGGAAGGCATTGAGTATGGGTAGCCTGGCGTCTCTCTCAGTTTCAGAGCGATTGTTGGCCTTGGACATCCAGTCCTTGGCTAACCATTTGGCTAGGCTTGACTTGTCGGATCCTAGCAGAGTTCTCGCCAGTGTTGAGGTTCGTTCTACTTTGATTGATCAGATTCAGAGCTGTGAGTTTGAGGATCAGCAGTTGTGTGACCTTCGTGATCGGGTTGTTAAGGGTGAGACCAGTCGGGCTACTCTAGATTTAGATGGGGTTCTGAGGTTTGATAGTCACCTTTGTGTTCCGAGGATTAGTGATTTGATTCAGTTGATACTTCATGAGGCACATTGTACTAGATACTCCATTTACCCTAGCACAACAAAGATGTATAGAGACTTGAGACAGCTTTACTGGTGGAGTGGTATGAAGCGGGATATAGCGGAGTTTGTATCTCGGTGCTTGAACTGTCAGCAGGTTAAGTTTGAGCACATGAGACCTGGTGGTTTGATGCAGCGACTTCCCATTCCTGAGTGAAAGTGGGAAGGGATTACTATGGACTTCGTGGTTGGTTTGCCTCGTACTTCTCATGGGTTTGATTCCATATGGGTGATTGTTGATAGGCTGACTAAGTCAGCACATTTCTTGCCGGTTCAGACTTCTTATGGTGCAGAGAGGTTAGCTCAGATCTACCTTCGTGAGATTGTTCGATTGCATGGGGTCCCAGCTTCTATCATTTCAGACCGTGGCACTCAGTTCACATCTCAGTTCTGGAAGGCTATTCAGCGAGATTTGGGTACAGAGGTTCATCTTAGTACCGCTTTCCACCCTCAGACAGATGGCCAGTCCGAGAGGACCATTCAGATTCTGGAGAACATGCTTCGGGCCTGTGTTCTTGACTTTGGAGGTTCTTGGGATCAGTTTGTTCCCTTGGCAGAGTTTGCTTATAATAACAGCTTCCATTCGAGTATCGGCATGGCACCTTTTGAGGCTTTGTATGGCAGGCGCTGCAGATCACCGGTAGGTTGGTTTGATGGTTTTGATTCTAGGCCACAGAGCACAGATTTGCTTCGAGATTCCTTAGATCAGGTTCGAGCGATTCAGGACAGACTTCGGGCAGCTCAGAGCAGGCAGAAGAGTTATGCTGATCGTAGGCTTCATGCCTTGGAGTTTAGTGTCGGTGACTTGGTGTTTCTCCGTGTATCGCCCATGAAGGGCGTGATGAGATTTGGTAGGTGGGGCAAGCTTATCCCCAGGTACATTGGGCCGTTTGAGATTCTTAAGAGGGTTGGTAGCATTGCCTATCAGCTAGCCTTTCCTCCGATGTTTTCAGCTATACATCCTGTATTTCATGTTTTGATGTTGCGTCGGTATGTCTGAGATGGGTCTCATGTGTTACAGTGGGATTCAGTTCAGTTGGGTGAGTGTTTAGCCCTTGTTGAGGAGCCGACAGCTATTTTTGCCAGAGATGTCAGGAGATTGAGGTCTCGAGAGATCCTGGTTGTTAAGGTTCAGTGGAGGCATCGTCCAGTCGAGGAGGCTACCTGGGAGCCCGAGAGAGATATGCTGGCTCAGTATCCGCAGCTGTTTGAGCCTTCAGGTACTCCCTTATCCTTGACTTTCGAGGACGAAAGTGCTTGTTAGTAGTGGATGATGTAATGACTCTTTCTGTCATTTCCACGTATACGTTTTCCTTGTATTGTTAGAGCTTTCCTGTAGCGGCCCCAAGTCATTTATGACTTGCTGGGACTGGTGGTTCGGTGCCCTGGCTGTTCGATTGGTCGTTATGATCAATTCCTTGTCTTAGGAGCTAAGTATCAAAATCGTGCGATGGTGAATTGCGAACCTAAATTTAAGAATTTTATTAACATCGCGCGTATTTGAAAATATTTTATTTTAAAGTTGAATGTGGTAAAAAGTTATATTTTTATTACCTTTTTAAAATATTTTAAATATTTATGAAAAATACTTTTGTTATGATATAATTGTGTACGTATTTATTTTATAAGGTTTTTACACATTGTAATATTTTAACGTAGATAGTAAACTTTGTTATATTGAAAATTATTACAATAATTTAGTAGGTTTTATTTGGAATAATTTTCTATTTATTACGATATATTCAAAAAGTATATTTATGATACCACGAATTTATGCAATACCCGAATATATACGTAACGAGATAGAATTAATTTTGGCTTACCAGTTCCACGTGGAACTTACAGCAAGGTAAGCATACCTGGTTGGCATCAAACTACTTTTAAAACTTGACACCTAGCAATTCATAATTGCTAAATTAATTTATCGTTATCCATTTTGGTTATAAATGAATTTCATTCCATTCCTTTTGCATTTTTATAAAATGTCTCTCTATAGGCAACAATCCTGCACATACGTGCCTTTCAAGGGAAAAAAGGGGAAAATGAATGAATGTAGTAGGAAAATATTTTAACACAGTATACGATCTATGAAAGAAAATCGGCTACCTACATCAAGTTATTCAAGCCTAAAATTCATGTTTGATTTTATTTTGTATCTTCTCGGAGTGATTCGGACTTGGACATTGTCGTTCTAGCAGCTTGTCATCGGACGACAGGTAGGTTATGGTTTAAACTCCCTAGACTTAGCATATATCGGATAAAATTGTACTAGCGGGCATCCTTGGGTTGGATTATTAGGTTGGTACCACAGACCTTGACGGCTTTATTCATGTCCGCCTACTTTTGTTCATCTGATGCTTGTAGTACTTACCGATATGTTTTATTTACCCTTGTGGTCCTGTGAGGCCATGACTCTGGAACATAGAAGGTGGGATATTGGGAATTTCCGCGAGTCCCGGGCATAGAATTATCCTTCTACGCTGGTTATGCTTGCTGAGTAGCTGTGGGCCTGTGTAGGGTCGATAGGTTGAGTGTGAGCTGTTGGGCAGCTATTGTGTTTGATCATACCATTTCTATGCATATACAGAGGTTTTATCCATGTTTTACTATGGTTTTGGCTTCGGGCCTACTGGCACTATTTTCTAAACCTTGCATGGCCCCGGGGGCCCATTTTTTATGGAAACAAATTGGAAATGGTTGATTTAGCTTGTGAATATTCTTGGGTAAAAGAAAGTAAAATTATGATTTAAATCACCAGTTTTACGATAAACACTAGACTCAGCAGGGTCGGGGTGCTAGTTGAGTTTTCTTGCTACTTGAGATAATTTTAGCCTCGGTCGGACCGAGCACCTGAGATGACTTTCTACAGTTTAGATCCGGTTATGCCCGGGCACCCTTGGAGGGGCTTTTGAGATATTTTCCTACTACTTTCGTCCTAGACAGAGTCTGGGCATGCATATTCGAGACTGGGTCTCTTTCTTGAAACTGGACTTCCTTCCGGATGACATGTTTGATACTGAGTTTTAGTGTGGGGTCAGGGACCTCCATGGACCTTGCCATCCGGGCCTGGGGCTGCGTGTGCCAGAGGAAGAGTATACGGTGGAGTAGAGGTATACGGGCAGTGTCCTTCCATGGAACCTACCTGCTGGGCCGGATCGGCACCGGAGGAGGTACATACAGAGATACAATTTCACTTGAGATCTTCATGCATCATATCATTCATTGTTTGAGGCTCCACCCTTGTTTGTTGTTTGTTGATTGTACGCTCCGGTAGTATGGGATGCCGGAGGGTTTGTTTTCACTTGTTTGTGCTCCTCGGTTGTATGGGCGGCCGGGGGACTGTAGGTAGACTCTTGCTATTTACTTACAGAATTGTTCCCTGTTACGGTTAAGTATGAAATTGGTTACTGCTAAACTGTTAGTTTCTGGATTTGAGATTGATATGATTAGTTGAGTTTGATTCATGTCTCTGAGCATGCCTATCATTATTCTTTCCTTCTTCTTACACTTGAGGTTACTAGTATACCGTCCATTTCGTAAACTTATTATGTATACACTGTTATTGCAAGGACCCCAGGTGCGTGTTTCTTACTTTCACCTGTGCCAATGGTGTTTATATTCTGCTTGCTGGCCTTACACGTGGTTCTGTTGACTTCCCTCTGGCTAGTTCCTGTGTACCCTTTCGTTGATTTCTATGACGACTTGCTTCTGTTTTATCTGTTGCTACACTTTTATCTTATATGTGCTCAGTCGGCCTATGATACCTACTGGGTACCTTATGCTTCGCATTTGGTGCTCACCCTACCCCCTGCATCTTGGGTGCAGATCCTAGCGTGGGCCATCGCCATTAGATCGCTGTGATTCGTGCTTGGAGATATGTTGGGGACTACTTCAGACTGAGGGTGAGCTCTTGGCGATCGGAGCTTAGCTTTAGTTTATCTTATGCTTTATGTACTCTATTACCATTCAGAGACATCTGTATATATTTTTTTGGATCATTTGCACTCCATGTATGTAGTTTTGGCTCTATACTATGATACCAGGTCTTGGGGTTTGGTTTAGTTTCCGCATATGTATATATATATATATGTTCCTGTTATCTATTCTCTTCATCTTGTTCCCTTACTTTTGCTTATTAAATTGTTCTTCCTCTTATTTGTTAGATAGTAGTCCATTACTAACTGTCCTGGGCAACGGGGATTGGTTTACCTACCGGGGGTTGTAGGTGCCATCATGACCAAGAAATCGGGTCGTGACAACTATGATTCCATAGGACAGACTGTACCCTAGGAAGATGGTTTGTCATGTGACCCATGATTCCTTGGACAAGGGCTAAGATTCTCTGAGGTTCTGGTTCCACGAGTCAACAAGACGGATCCGTAGTCTTGGAGTACGGCCCGTGGTCTGACTCATGGTCCCTGAACCCTGGACTGGTGGTCTTCTGATTAAGGGAAACCACGAGTGACAGGATGGACCATGGTTCCAAACTATGGTCCGTGGTCTGACTCATGGTTCTTAGGACTAGAACTGGGGGTGTACAAGATTTTGGACTACAGTTTGAGATAACGGACCGTGGTTCCAAACTATGGTCCATGATCTTGAACTGTAATCCCCGAAAACTTGAATTTTTCCAAAATTTTTATTTTCTACTAGTTTTTCTGAGCTTAGTCTAGGCATGGAAGTTCTGGGGTATTACAGTTTTGAAGACAAAAAATCCTTTATTTTTTTTGTCATTTATAAATTCATGAAGAAAAATTGTAGGAATTCATGAAGTAGCAACATATTCTAGTAACTGGACACTTTCATGGAGGGTTCTTGGAGTTTCTTCAAGAATCAAGAAATCAAGACCTGAGGGTTTTACTCTCACCCTATATATTCATGGACGGTATAAAGATCATGTGAAACCTACTCGTGGTGAAGAATAAGTTGTTCACACATGAAGAGGATAGCCTTACATACCTTAATCGCTCCAAAGTTCTTGAAAAAGACTTCTAATTTTGAAGAAAAACTCCAAGAAATCTGTTCTTGAACCTTGAGATAGTTTTTTTTGGAAACTCTAGAATTATGGTGTAAAATCTTGTAAAGAATCCATAATTAATGTTTTGAAATACATTGAAATACATAGGAGGAACATACCTTAGTGTTGGAGGGTGAACAGAGGAGAGAAATCATCTTAGGGTTGATGTGAATGAAAAATAGAATGAAGTTTTTTGAGATAATGGCTTTTTAATGAATTCCATTGGCCATTATGTGGTGCCCAAAGTGTTGATACACAACGGGAGTGCTATGGGAACTTTGGGAACTTTGGGTTGCACTTTTGTTTAATGAGCTGAAGGTTTTAGGGTTGCATTTTTTGACAGTGAGGTGAAAGTTTCCCAAAGTGTGGACCGCACATCAGAGGCGCGATCACACATTTTCCCTGCTCTGCTACCTTTTGGTAAAACAATTATAACTTTTTACTCAAAAGTCAAATTGAAAAGTGGTTGAATGCTTGCTAACTAGACTCGAAGACCTTTAATTTTATAGGTTATTGTCCTCGTAATTCTTCACATTCTAGAAGGAATGCTTGTTTGAATTTATCCTACTAAAAACATAAACTTAATTGGTAGAGAAGCTTTCAACTCAACTTTGTGCTAGAGGTTCCTTATGACTTCAATTCGCATCCAATGCATTTTTCACACTTAAAAATTGGCCTTTTGACCTAGGTACAATAAAAATTCATTAGATTTGGATGTAACTACATACATTGAACAGTTTAGATCTTATCCTGAAAGTATGAGGTGTTACAATAGTGAAACAAGTGTAAGAACAATTAAAATATCCAGTAAAGAATAGAAAATATGTGCTAATTTCTAGGCCCATCAATGGGCCGATTGTGTAAGAACAAAGAAACCTATCAATAAATGTCTAATCTTGCACTTCATGGCCCTTAAGTAAGGAATGCCATTTTGACTCTTCGGCATAGAAAATTTGAGGGTATAGGGACCTTGTTCCTCTTCTATACATATCTTCAAGGTTCAGATGGATTGATTTCCATGTCACCACCAAAACATAATGTTAACAAATGTTTTGAATGAGGCCCCCCAATTCAAAATTTGCATTATCATTGACATCATAACTTTTATATACCTTTTTAAACATGGCATCATCACTAATGTTCTGGTAAAATGGTTGTGATTACTAATCCTTTTCAATAAGCTAGCCAGTACCCACAATACTTAGTCGTTGGACATCAGATGCCTCAATCTTTTTTATTCAAATGAGCCTGCAGGTCATGATGTTTGAGCCAAATTGCTCTATCTTTTATCTGAGCTCTGTTATCCTTTAATTAATTATTTTTCCATGTTG
The DNA here is from genome assembly GCA_003996215.1 of Jaltomata sinuosa. Classification (NCBI taxonomy): domain Eukaryota; kingdom Viridiplantae; phylum Streptophyta; class Magnoliopsida; order Solanales; family Solanaceae; genus Jaltomata; species Jaltomata sinuosa. The sequence continues at coordinate 30,475 of QJPP01002846.1, read as the reverse complement.
AAAAGACCATCATAGTGAAACCCATGAAATTTTATTTGTTGAGCCTATTCCTCAAGCCAAGATTGACTTGCTATCTCTGTTTCATCAAAACTCTCCTCTTGCAGGAACTTTCTCACTTCTTTTATTTGAGGTTCATCTTTGGTATTGACTAAGAATGTAACTTGAAGATCATTATTTAGCCTCAGCCTACATCTCTATGATCTTGGCACTTTGCCTTTCTATGACTTTCCCTCTTTTTGCTAGCTTGACATGCATCAGTGCATTGGGCTGCAAAATATGATTCCTCATATCAATAACTCGAGCTTCCTGTTTTGCATTCATCACTTACTCTTACTAACATTACAAACAACAGGATATCATAATGTGGGAATAGAGGAAGGGAACAAAAGTTATAAGCTATTCCAATGGCGATCTTGACCATCACATATACTATAAACATTCCAATCAAAGGATTGGGAAAGTATGAAGAATCCGTTCTCATAAAAATATTATAATAGTGTTGCTATAAGTGATGTCCTCCAAAAATTAGACATAGATCACCAAAATATAAATATTGATATAATTAAGATACATCTTCAGATAATGTAACACAATTGAATGCAAATATAGTAACCCAAACAATGTTAGGGTCGAATCTCATATGGAATATAGAGAAAATACTTACTACTGGAATGAATACCATATTGACAATCTATTTCTATTTTGTAGAGGGTTGAGGAGATTTTATATAATTAAACTAAAAATTACAATAAATAAATATGAATTTAAACTTATGATATTAAAGCACTAAGGCTGTGTCCCCATAATGGGCTGCATTTTTTGATTGATTTTCATGTAATTGCAGATATTCAGGTTCTAAATCTGTACTCAGTCCTTGCATAATCACTCAATCTTTTTCAAAAGTTGAACAATTTATCTCCATATGATGTTCCCACAACTATATGATATATTTACATCAGAACGACCGATTATGACAAGTAAATTATATTATCCTTAATGAGAATTTATTAAACATGGGTTAGCACCTTGAGTTCATGTTAAGCTTCTACTTAATATGCTTTTCCATGAAAACCTAAAATATTATTGCACAAGTTAATATTTTCAACCACCAACCAATAATTAAGAATGATAAGAAGTTTAATAGCTTGGTACCTTTAACACCTCAAAAATTCTAAGCTAAGACCTAGAACTAAAATCTAAGTGAAAAGTTGTCATGTGATAGACAGGAACCATGGAGGGGTTCCACAGACTGTGGAACAGACCAGGAACCGTGGATGTGTAATACCCCGTGTGTTTAAGGTTACCTTAGTCTTGTGTCAAAGATTTACGAGCCTAAATTTAAGAATTGTATTAACACCACTTGTGATTTACAAAAAAATGATTCTAATTAGAGTTTCAAACAAAATACTTTTGGGAGATATTGTTTGTTGTATGTTGAAATATATTTCATCAAACATCAGCAAAGTATGATATAATAGATTTATTATCTCTATATTACTTTAGCAATTGTATTTGTTAAGGGCCTAGATATAATAGATTTGTCCTCCTAATCAATTAGAGAGAGAATGAAGTGGAAGAATTAATTTATTAAGTGTCCATGATTTGTAAATTAATTTTAGATGAATAATAACTAGAAGGTCACATTAGTTAAAAGAATAATTGAGATATTTTATACAAAAATTGTATAAATGGGTTAATATTTAATATGATAGGTAGCACTTGTCCTTACAGGACTTCTCCACAGCTAGTTATACCAATTACGGCAAAAAGAGCAACTCTTATTCCTATCAATTGGAAGTGTAAGTCCTTTAAGGAAGTTCATCGTAACCCGTCCATATCTATATACATGTACATATACACCACCATGTTCAGAACGTGATACATGTATTAGCTACAATGGTTTTCACCACCTTTGTATTATAGAATTATGGATTAGTCTACTACCACCAACAAAATTAAGATATTCTTCATGGTGATGGCATGGTTAGGTATTAAAGTCTAAACACGGGATACTTGGAGCTCAAATTCGAGGTATGTCAAGGCCTTTTCTTTCTTTTCTTGGCACGATTCCTTAATTCTAGCTGTTAAACATTTATCATGCTTTTGAGGAACTATTTTTAAAGATTTAAAATTATTATGTTGTCATATTCCCCTTGTACCATCATCCCTCTTCATGAACTCGTATTCAATAGTATTTGACTTTGTGTCAAGTGGGGAAATAGTAATTGCATGTGTAATCTTGTTGATGGGATGACTTGGGGTGAGCATATATCCCAATATATAAAGAGTTAGAGTGCCTATTATATATCAAATAAAAGGTATTAGAGTCTAGTTTCTAAAACATCAAACCATTCATCAATAAGATGTCGGAGTTAAAAGTTATGATCATTTTACCACAGACAGTTTGGGCAAAACCGGGTAGGCCAAAATCCTTATAAAGTTGTGTTTTGATTTAGTTCTGAGGTAGTAGCGGTGGTGGGTCCTTCTAACAACTTGTGTATTTTGGGACTTTAAAGCTTTTGTCTAGTTAATCTCCCAACTATTATCCTCCTACCTAATTTTACATTCTAGAATCATTTTTATAGAGTTTCTAGCCATGAAGTGATATTTTGGGACACTACGGCTCGTTCTGCGGTCTTGTTGATTCTCGTAGTTATTGTGTCACGATCAGTTGATTGAGATTCATAGAAACACTTTTGATCTTTAATTGAAAGTTTTTGTTAAGTCCATTTTTTTTCTTGGCATGTTCCTTTATAGTCCATAGTATGTTAAGGCTAAGCTTCGTCCTTTCTTTGAGCATGAATATTAGAAAACTCCTTAATTGTCAAATGCAATTTTTTACTATTCTATTGATAGAAAGAACTTTCGTGAAAGGCATTGGCATCGCAACTGAAGTATATTCTTGACTCTATTATGGTGATATTCCACTCGTTCTGTTATATAGGATATTCAGAATATATATGTCATTTTGTCGGCTTCCTTAACTATATTCCTATATGTAGGAGTTTTTATTCTTCTTTGGGTGTTGTGACTTAAAATAATTGCAAAGAAATATTAAGAATTCACAACTAGCCTTCCTTCCTTGCTAAAATGATTTTCAAAAAACTTTAAATTAATACGTCGATTTCTAAAACTCTAAAATGTAACTCGTATGTGTAACTTACTAAAGGACTTGGTTTTTGATATACTTTATTCTAAAAACCATTATGGAAACATATATAGAAACTAAGTGAAGAGCCTTAAGCTCTTTATGAACATCCTCAGGTTTAAGTTACCTTTCTAAAGTCGAGTTAAGTGTTCAAGTTTATTCTAGTAGCGTATGAGGTTCTAGGAGGTATTTACATATTACAAGAAAGTGACTACTAGACTGTGAGAATAAAGAGTACCAATAAGCCAAGATTGGCAACATAATTATGATGACATACGTGCATTACGCATCCATGACATGACATGCTATGCATCCAACTCTAGTGCTATAGTTGAGAGGTATGAGGCCTATTACCTATATTTATATGTATGAGATACAGATGGCCACGAGTTAGCAGATATGATGTCGGTTAGCTACCGGAAGAGACCACCATTGCTAGCATTTGGTTGTGTATGACATGCATTTGCATCTATATATATATATTCACGACTTACGATTACGCAAGCATACCATGCATATTTGATTTCTATTAGGTCAGATATCAACCATGGAGGCTACCAGAGTTTTAGTTTCAGGTGATATCTCTATTATCCTTTCTACATCAGTTATTTATGATTCTACTTTCCGCCTTACATACCAGTACATTTTTATTCGTACTGACATCCCATTACCTGGATATGCTACATTTTTGTTTTGTGCGTGCAGGTCCAGGGAAGGATTCTAATCAACCCCTTTAGTGGGATTCAGGGTTCAACAGTGAGTCTGTAAGCTCGCCCTCATTTTGGAGCTTTTATAGATGTTTACTTTTGTTGTACACATTGGGTATAGTCAGGGCCTAGTACCGACCAATGCTTATGAAACTCTTAGAGGCTATTGTGGACACAGTATTTTGGGTTTCTTTATGTAGCTTCCAGCCTCCAGCCCCATAGTATTGGCATGTATATATATGTATGTATGTCTTCAGTTGCGGCCTCGTCGGCTAGCTAGTACCTTATAATTTTTGTCTTGTCTACCTTCGTCTATATGACTTGCTATCATTAGAGTTATGACCTCAATGGCTCAGGCTTAGTATTTTAGATGTTATGCTGCCCGAACTTCTGGGCCCATAATTGAGTCAGTTAGTATGTTTCAGTGGCTAACTCGATCGATTAAGGTATCGAGTTCCAGTCGTGCCCCTCTAGTTTGGGGTGTGACAAACTTGATATCAAAGCAGGTCGTATCCCAGGGAGTCCACAAGCCGTGTCTAGTAGAGTCTTGCTTATGGGTGTGTTGTGCACCACACTTATAATCAGGAGGCTGCAGGACATTTAAGATTTGTTACCATTCTTTCATCTTTAGATCATACGATAGAGCTAAGCTATAGGAAGTTACTTCTGATTCACACTTTGCTTAAATGTCATACAATTTCTATTGATTAATGGAAACCTCAGAGTAGGCCAAAGGGGGAAATGTTAGTTTTTTCTATGGATGCACTTTTCGTTCTATGACTGCTAGTCACATGGATGACTTCTATGATTGTGTGCCTTTGATTAACCGACTGGATAGTGACTTATCTGAGTCCTTCTATGAGTACTCTATTTGGGTGTAAGTATCTTCGGTTGTACAATTAGGATGTATCTAAGAGCATTTGTCTCATTAGGTTTTATGGTAAGATTAAAGGATATTACTATGCTACTAACGGTTAGAGTAAATTAATATCGAGAGGTTAGACATAAGTTAAATACTCAGAGTAGCAGAAAATATAGTTTATGTTAATTTCCCTAGGTAAGGCAATGGTTATATTTGAAATATATATATAAGAGTTTTATATGGGTAACACGAATTACATATATATATGCAAAATGGAGTTGTCAGTTTGGGTATGACATTTCTAAGGGCTATTAAATTGATTGCATAATTTACAAATGTACTAATTACCTACTGAATTATGTTAATATAAGTTTATATGCACATCTTTTATAGTTTACATGTTTATAGGATTGTATGTGTTACGTTTCTTATAGCTTCACTATTACTTGTCCTTTGTTTCATAAGTTGCTAGTTATATGCTATTTATCTTTTCATTGGTGGAGATCATTTGATTTATGATATCCATTATAAGTTATTTATCCATACCAAATGTACTACATTAGATCAGTTACTTGCATGTCATGAGCTTTATACAGGGTATTCTTATGTTTTATCTATCGATCTACATGTTAGGTGTGTTATAAATTATAAATTAAGACTAAGTTTATTGTTTAATTATATAGTACATTATTTAATCCTAAGAGTAATTAAACTCCTTAGAGGTAGATTCGTAAGGTAGTAATGTAATTGGCGCATACCCTATTGGGGTGATAAGGCAATTAGAGAGAACTGTCTATGAAATGTAAGTATATGTGCATATATGAGAATAATAAGTTATAGTATGGGTACTATTTGAAATTATTTGGGAGTAAGTTTATTTTCTAGCTTGTCGAAGTTTACTTGTTAGCTATTGAGGCTTATTTTATTTTTATCTGTTGAAAATCTAATTGTTGGTTTCTCAAAACTAAGTTGGTATCCCACAGAGCTTTACTCAATAATTGAGAAGGACTTCCTTATGTGCCTTAATAGTTAATAGGTTATATGTTATCCGTATTTTAGATCGCTTGCTTATAAATTCGGCGCCAAATGAATCTATGTTGATAGGTTATATGCTTTGGAAAGGGCTTACTTATACGTTATGTGTTTTATAATAAAGAGACACATATGTTACATGCTCACAGATTAGTTGCGGACAAATTACTTTTTTTTTCTAGAATGCATGACCACATAATTACGTGCATATGTGTTATAGACTATACACTCATATGTCATAGGTTAACTAGTCACATGTGATAGACCTTATAGTTATATGTTTATATTTTACTAGCTTCATAGGTCATTATTTGAGTGTTATGCATTTTCCAAAGTTCTTGTGATTTAGGATTTCTAAGTTTAATCAATTGTATAACGTATGATTAACTTTTTGTTAGATGGAAGTATATATATTATTAGAGTATTATTTATATGCCTTCAGGATAGTGATCTTCCTAGCTCAATAATTGTATGCCATGTGTCCCATAAGGACATTTACTTAGACGCTATTATACTAGAGATTGTATATCTATAAGATTCTTGCTGACTTAACTATTGTTCATATATTGTGCGCTTTCCCTGCAAATGTGTTTATATGATAGATATTCCAAAGAATATTAGCTCATATGATAAGCGCTTCCTGTAATAGTTGTCCACCTATAACTTGTCTCATAAGAGTATTTGTTCAGATGTGTGTGCTCATGCATCATGGATCCATTGATTGTATGTTAAAGACAATGTTTGCTCTTGCATTATTAAGAATTATAAGTTTTGTAGGTTACGTGATTGCGTATCATATGCCTCACATATCATATGTATATAAGGTAAAGAACTAGCAGTGAGGGGTCAAATGTTTAGTTTGTGGAGGCTATGAACATATATATTATCGATTAAGTATTATAGAGCTTTTGTATCGTAATTGAGTAGTCATATCTTCTAATCTTTTTACAGCCTAAGACTTTAGTTAAAATAATTACGCATCTACCTTCCTTATGAGATTATCCAATAAGTTAAGATTATAGTCTATTCATTTGCTTACTACCTATTTTAGGGGTCACTAGTATGCACAATGTTGTATAATCCATAATTCGTTTACACATAAGATTAGATGTTCTTAAAGTTTAACCGTAGATTCAACATACAATTAAGGATAGAAATGTTCACAAGATAAGAACCTTTTGTTAGGTTTTTATGATTAAGTACCCCTACATGCTTGTTACTGGAATGTTATAAATTCTGTATGGCTGAATTACTTAGATGTCATATAGTATTCTATGCACACCTACTTGATTAGAAAGGTAAGGGTAAGTCACCCTCTTAAATTACAACATGCGTTATATGGTAATTAGTGATATCTTGTTAATCATGTCCATGTTGATATTTTTTGTATCACTCCATAAGACACATAGGTTGGTTTTAGATGAGTTTCAGGTTTGGGATAGTCCCATAAATAGAGGAAACTCAGTCAAAATTTTGAAAGAGTTCCTAGCCTTAGCCCACACACATTTATTTTCATTTGAAGATGAATGTTCCTAAGGGGGGAAGGATGTAACACCCCGTGCGTTTAAGGTTACCTATAGTCTTGTGTCAATGATTTACGAGCCTAAATTTGAGAATTGTATTAACACCGCATGTGATTTACAAACATTTAATTCAAATTATAGTTTCATACAAAAAACTTTTGGGAGTTATTGTTAGTTGTATGTTGATATATACTTCATCAAACTTCAGCAAATAATGATATAATAAATTTACTATCTCTATATTACTTTAGCAATTGTATTTGTTAAGGGCCGAGATATAATAGACTTATCCTCCTAATCAATTAGAGAGAGAATGATGTGGAAGAATTAATTTATTAAGTGTCCATGATTTGTAAATTAATTTTAGTTAAATAAAAACTAGCAGGTCACATTAGTTAAAAGAATAATTGAGATATTTTATATAATAAGTGTATAAATGGGTTAATATTTAATATGATAGGCAACACTTGTCGTTACACGACTTTTCCACCGCTAGTTATACCAATTAAGGCAAAAAGGAGAAATTCTTATTCCTATCAATTGAAAGTGTAAGTCCTTTAAGGAAGTTCATCGTCACCCGTCCATATCTATATACATGTACATATACACCACCATGTTTAGAACGTGAGACATGTATTAGCTACAATGGTTTTCACCACCTTTGTATTCTAGAATTATGGATTATTCTACTAGCACCAATAGAGTTAAGATATTCTTCATGGTGACGACATGGTTGAGTATTAAAGTCTCAACACGAGATACTTGGAGCTCAAATTCGAGGTATGTCCAGGCTTCTTCTTTCTTTTCTTGGCACGATTCCTTAATTCTACCGGTTAAATATTTATCATGCTTTTGAGGAACTATTTTTAGAGCTTTAGAATTATTATATTGTCATATTCCCCTTGTACCATCATCCCTCTTCATGAACTCGTATTCAATAGTATTTGACTTTCTGTCAAGTGGGGAAATAGTAATTGCATATATAATCTTGTTGATGGGACAACTTGGGGTGAGTATATCTCCTAATATATAAAAATTTAGAGGGGCTATTATATATCAAATTAAAGGTATTTGAGTCTAGTTTCTAGAACATTAAACTGTTCATCCATTCGATGTCGGAGTAAGAGGTTATGATCATTTTACCACAGACTGTCTGGGCAAAAGCGAGTACGCCAAAATTCTTATAAAGTTGTGTTTTGATGTAGTTCTGAGGTAGTAGCGGTGGTGAGTCCTTATAACAGCTTGTATATTTTGGGATTTGAAGCTTTTGTCTAGTTAATCTCCCTCCTATGATCCTCCTACCTAATTTTACATTCTAGAATCATTTTTATAGAGTTTTGAGCCATGAAGTGATATTTTGGGACACTACGGCTTGTTCCTAGGGTCTTGTTGATTCTCGTAGTTATTGTGTTATGATCAGTTGATTGAGCTTCATATAAATTCTTTTGAGCTTCAATTGAAAGTTTTTGTTAAGTCCATTCTATTTCTTGGCATGTTCCTTTATAGTCCATAGTATGTTAAGGCTAACCTTCGTCCTTTCTTTGAGCACGAATTTTAGAAAACTCCTAAATTGTCAAATGCGATATTTTACTATTCTATTGATAGAAAGACCTTATATGAAAGGCATTGGGATTGCAGCTGAAGTATTTTCGTGACTCTATTATGGTGATATTCCACTCATTCAGTTATACAGGATATTCGGCATCTATATGTTAGTTTATCGGCTTCCTTAACTATATGTCTATATGTAGGAGTTCTTATTCTTCTTTGGGTGTTGTGACTTAAAATGATTGCAAATAAACATTATGAATTCGCAACCAGCCCTCCTTCCTTGCTAAAATGATTTTCATCAAACATGAAAATAATACGTCGATTTCCAAAACTCTCAAATGTAACTCGTATATGTAAATTACTAAAGGACTTGGTTTTAGAAATACTTTCTTCTAAAAACCATTAGGGAAACATATATAGAAACTAAGTGAAGCGCCTTAAGCTCTTTATGAACATCCTCGGGTGTAAGTTACCATTCTAAAGTCAAGTTAAGTGTTCAAGTTTATTCTAATAGCGTATGAGGTTCTACAAGGTATTTACATATTACACGAAAGTGATTACTAGACTGTGAGAATAAAGAGTACCAACAGGCCAAGATTGGCAACATAATTATGATGACATACGTGCATTACGCATCCATGACATGACATGCTATGCATCCAACTCTAGAGCTATAATTGAGAGGTATGAGGCTTATTACCTATATTTATATCTATGAGATACAGATGGCCACGAGTTAGCAGATATGATATCGGTTATCTACCGTAAAATACCACCATTGCTAGCATTTGGTTTGGTATGACATGTATTTCCATCTATATATATGTATTCACGACATAAGATTACTCGAGCATACCATGCATATTTGATTTCTATTAGGTCAGATATCGGCCATGGAGGCAATCAGAGTTTTAGTTTCAGGTGGTATCTCTATTACTCTTTTTACAGCAGCTATTTATGATTTTACTTTCTTCCTTACATACCAGTACATTTTTATTTGTACTGATGTCCCATTACCTAGGGATGCTACATTTTTGTTTTGTGTGTGAAGGTCCAGGGAGGGATTCTAATCAACCCCTTTAGTAGGATTCAGGGTTCAGCAGTGAGTAAATAAGCTCCACCTTTTTCTAGAGCTCTTATAGAATGTTTACTTTTGTTGTACAGTTTGGGTATAGTCACGGCCTTGTTCTGACCAGTGCTTATGAAACTCTTAGAGGCTATTGTGAACACAGTATTTTGGGCTTCTTTATGTAGCTTCCAGCCTCCATCCCCATAGGCTTTGCATGTATATATATGTATGTATCTCTTCAGTTTAGGCCTCGTCGGCCAGCTAGTACCTTATAATTTTTGGCTTGTCTACCTTTGTCTATATGACTTGCTGTCATTCAAGTTATGACTTTAATGGTTCAGGCTTAGTATTTTAGATGTTATGCTGCCCAACCTTCTGGACCCATAATTGAGTCAGTTAGTATGTTTCAGTGGCTAACTCGGTTGAATAATGTATCGAGTTCCAGCCGCGCCCCCTAATTTGGGGCGTGATAGGATGCCATCTAGGGAACCAGACCTATAGGTGAATTTTTGGCCTACAATCCATGAGAGGGATCTACGGACCATGGATCAGACCATGGTACGTGGTTGGCCCTCACAGAAATTAGACCCATAGTCCAATATTATTCCTAGGATCCATGAGTGGGTTCCCTAGCTCGTGGTTCCATCCATAAAATGTAGTTCTGAACCACGGGTCCCCTGGCCTAAAATTTTCTGTAGTTTTGAACACAATATTCGAGGGGTATTTTGGACGTTTCTTATTATTTTAACATCCATACATAGTCATTTTAAGTATTTTAGGAGGGATTTTATCAACAAAAGTGACCCACTTTCCTTATTCCCTCAATCTAACATCAGAAAGTAAGAAAAGAATCCTTCTCTCAAGAACTAAGGCTTTATCTTCAAGTCTCCACCTTCAAGTTCTGCTTAGAAAATGATCAAGTTCAAGTATGTGGGTATTCATTAAGGGTATGCTTTTACCCTTATGACCAAAACCTCAAGTTTTACATTGAATTTATGAACTTAGGGAGTTAGAGTTCTTACCTAATTATGGGATTTTCCTGCAAATTCAATTTGCCCACATTGTTATATATTTTCTATTCCCATTTAGGTGATTCTGCATGAGATTTTACAAGTATTTATTAACCCCCATGATTTGAAATATAAACCCAGCATAATTTGACATGTATTGCTTGTTTTAAGAAAATTTGGCATGTTCACATAACATGACCTCAATTATTCAGAAAATATCTTGTCTAGTTCCTCAAGTTATGCAATTTAGTAAGAACATGTATTTGAACTAGTGCCAAGCTAAACTTTTAAGAGATGTGTTTTCATTTTATTTATGAGTTCTATGGTATGATTTTAGGAGTAGTATTTAGCATCAAAATGACAAGGGTTCCGGACAATCCAAGTCCAGAACTACATTGCCAGCGTAGGTTAAGAGGGCCTTTGTTAGTTGATAGCGTCCCTTCTATCCCAATGGGCTCATGATAGTGGTTCCAGTCTAAACATGGTCTTATACCCTGGCAAGGTATCAGACAACTCAGCCAACTAGGGTTCAGAAGTTGGATTCCATGTAGCCTACATGGTCTATGTCGGTTACAAGAAACACCCCACTATAATTGTGTCAAGTTGATAAGCGTACATGATTCTTAGCTTTAAAGTTACGACTTACTACTTTATGTTTTATAGTTACACATCATGTTTTCACCTTATACCTTTACTTGAGTTCTTGTACTATCATTTTTATTACTATAAATGATTTAAGTTATAAGTTGTCAAGACCTGATATCTTAGGTCATGATGGCACCTACAACCCCCTAGTAGGCGAACCAATCCCCGTAGCCCAGAACGATTATTAATGGGATACAACCTAAGCAAGCACGCGTATAAGGCCAAAATAAGCGGAAGTAGTGCTATAACATTTTAGGCCTAAGGCTACACTGTATCTGGACAACGCTTGTAAAGTTTTGCCTAAAACAATTTTGGGTACACTTTTAAAGTGTAGCCTTAGTTTTCAGCTTTTGGCTACATTATTATTGACAATGCTTATAAAGTGTGCTCTTAAGTGGTATAGGCTAATATAAAAATTGCCACATCATAATATAATTGACAATACTTATTTACACATATGACTACAATTTTAAAATATGTTTTTTTGCAATTTTAAATACAACACTTTACAAGTATGTCCTTATAGTTTTCCTAAAATTTTCACTAAAATAATTTATTTCCTCCAACATATTAAGATCTCCCTTAAATTTCTAATTGGTCAACAAAAAAACTCATAAAAAATACACTGAAATTTCAGTACAAACAAATCAGAGAACACTTTTCCAAATCTCTACTTAGTTCTCGTCTCTCATAAATTAGTCCCCAGATTTCTTTGCCCAAATCTCAACTCAGCTCTTATCTATAAAGAATCGCAATATGAAAAGGGTTTTGTTGGCCGTCACACAACAAAGCGCAACACAGTTTTGTGGTATTTCTCTAAATATAGGTACTCACACTGAAATCAGAAGGGTTTTGTTGGAATCAGGTAGAAAGCAGAAGTTCTCATCTCTATTCTTTTCCCAAATCTTTTTTTCCAAACTCACACTGAAATCATCGGTCATACAGTGTTAGTAAGTTCTTGCCTTTACTCAAATCATTGGTCATACAGAGCTTCACTAAAGATTTATCACATCAGAAGGATTTTTTTGGAATAGAGTTTATCAGGTAGAAATTTTGATCTTTTAAAATCTGGGTTTATTGCATGTCTTTTTTTGTCTATTTTTGGCTTGTGGATTTTGATTTTCTTGTGTTGTTGAAATGATTTGTATTGGTTTTTTACTTTTTTACTGATGAGTTGGGTTTTGCTTGATAGGATGAGGCTCAGTAAATTGACATTGTTTGTTTGATGCTAGTCAAATAAATAGATTACTATCCACAGAACATAACAGTTTAGTAAGAAATCATCTTAAGGACATTTTCTTTGAACGCAAGATGCCCCATGCTTTGCGTACTTTTCATTAGCATAACCAAAAGTTGTACTCACTAAGAGAACTATAGCTATAACTGCTTTAAAGGAAACAAAAAATAGGAGTACTCTTGCTTGCCGAAAGTAGCCTTATATTCAAGCCTATGAGAGATTTGTAAAACTTACTCAAACTTTGAAAACCACATTTGTTGAAAGGAACCAAGATATGCCAATATGATGCCCCTTATCCAAACACTACACAATAACTTGTTAGTTCACTGCTCTGTGAAGGAATCCTCTCCCCATTGCTAAGTGCAAGAAACCATCATTTATTGAACAATGCCGGTAGAGCTTCTTCAAATTAGCATTTCAAGGTTGTAGTAAAATCAGTTAAACTAAATGGAAGTATGTTTTCTAGCTGACAAGAGGGATTTTCTCGGATGCTAAGCACCCCTCACTTCCAAACTTAAGGTTATGAGTTCATGTCACCACAGGAACAAAAAGAGTGGGAGCTCCCAAAGAGGGATTAAAAAAATTAAGTTACTGCTTTCTCAACTCTACAATTAAATGGTAAGGGGGAGGAAGAAAAATAAAAAGATATACCAATAGTACTTGAAATTATTCTGGGCAAAATGCTGCCAGTTTAAACATAAAAGTAATAAATATTGGGAGTCCAACCCGGTCCTTGAATGTTATATCTAGATGAAAAATGTAAGTCCAAAATGCACTTTATACAGTTGAAAGCTTCTAACTTTAATTTATACACTCCACATCAAAATGAACTATTACCGTGAAGAGAAACTGAGAAACAGTAAATGAAACTACTAGAGTAATAGCTTAACCTAAATCTCCTTTCTGTAGCATTTCAACTAGCAAGTACTTTGACTCTCGCTGCCTGAGGAGTCTCCTAGAAGAAACACATACAAGATACAGAATTAGGCTATTCATGCACCAGGTAAAGTGATGAAAATAATTAGTATAATAGTAAATAATTAACCCGAAGAGACTTAAGAATGTCACCAATCAACTAGGTTTGTTATATAGTTATAGTTCATTCTTTGTCTAGAAATTTTAAAGGAAGGTAATCTTGTCAAGAGAATAAGTTTACCATAAATCCAAAATCAAGATACTATCCATGTTCAAAACTGTGGAAATGCGATGGGCAATTATGATGACCGTCATTCCCTGGCATTCAGTGGATAGAGTTTCTTGTAGTTTTGAAGTTGATTGAGTGTCCACATTTGTTACAAGAAAATCCCCAACAAAAATGTGTAAACAGTCAAACTCTCTCCCATTACAGAAACTAGCACAACTTACATCTCGTATTAGTAGATGATTCTACACTGTATAAATCTAAGATTCATGAGGTAGTACCAGTTGTAGCAACTCCACAGAAATAGTACTTCTAGGATGAACAAACGATTAAAATAACAACGGCTCTTGTTCAACTCCTCATGTTTTGGAAAATCAATAGACGATATGTCCACATGAGATAAGTGTAATTGTATGTCCGCATTATTTAAAGAATCAACTAAAGTATTCTCACTTATCTTTGTAAGTTGTGTCAATTAAAACATTAGTTTTTACGTTTGTCGTTTCTATGATTTTGATATTTAGTTCACATATTTGGAAACTAAAGCAATTATATAATGGATGGTCTGTGAAGAATTGTAACAGTATGTCTGAATTAGTTAGTAGGATACACTTATATCGAATTTTAGATAAATTCAACTGATACAATATTTGCTATTATTTACTTTATTTTCATCAAGATTTGCCTAAATAATTAGTGATTGGCTAAATACCTAGATTTCTCCTTAAACTTAATACATTTTGTAACTTAGACATTCAAACTTAGCTAGCGACTAGGTAGACATTTTAAAAGATGAAATGAAGTTACCAAGCATCAAACATGGATGTGGGGTGTCCTTGTCTTGATGATAGAAAACATCAAACATGGATGTGGGGTGTCCTTGTCTTTATGATCTATTTATATTTTTTTAGTGGCAAAACAAGCTGGCTCTTAGAGGAAGATTTCAATAATTGTAACCAGTTGTTTGCTGATGGTGATGAGATTGTAATTTTACTAGTTATGTTTTTCATTGGGTTCGTTAATGTCTCCTGAAAGGGTAGTAGGTGCTTATAGCAAAACGAAAGATGAATGTTTTTGAATAAGCAGCATCTTAATGCTGTACTAATTACAACATAAAAGCTAGTCTTTATTTATCCTGAGCATGGTTAACCAAGAAGTTTAGTGAATATATTTATAGCTATAGCATGTCAAAACAACATAAAGATAATGTGAGTTAGAAATAACCAAGAAATCTTCAAAGTAATTATTTATATTATTCCTTTTTGTTTTATGTATTGAATTTTGTGTTACTGGATTGTGTATTGTATTGTATGTATTAAATGCTCCCTTTTCTTCGGCTTCATTATTAGTCTGTGGTTGTTTCATATGGCTTGTGTATTGACTATTTTCTTGTGCTTGTTCCTTTTCTTATATGTTACCCCTTCCCGCTGTGCCTCCTTTCCTTTCGTCTTGCTTGTATTAATCTTATTCTATATCCATTAGTTAGTAGATATAGTTCCTACTTCGTTTTTTTTTCATTCCCTTTTTCTTGTGTTTAATTTTCCTTTGCTTATGGTTAGTTAAAAGAGCAAATATATTTTGTGTTTTGCATGCTTCAAGGCTCTGCTTCCCTTTACTGGTGCTATGATATTTAGAATCCTTATCCCTTTTAGCATGTTCACACTATATCACTATCCCACTTTACTGGCTCACTAAAAACACATCCAAGTTTAAAATTTGTTCGCTTTTAAGAGAAAAGTACTCTAGCAGGTAAAGTCAAGCAACAACAAAAATATTTGTTCTCCAAAGATGAAAAAGAGAAATGTTAGTTTCTTGTTAAGATAAATGTTAGTGTCTTATTAAGAAAGAACAGTTAAAACATAATACAAAATTGAGAAGATGAACAAATTCCTCACGTAATACCTTCTTTAGCAACAAGAATTACATGTGCCTTAAGAATACTAATTTTTTAAAGAACAGTAGCTCTTGGAAACTGTATTCTCACCTTCTACCTTATATTTATCCTTGTTTTCCTAGAGTGTATAAATATGGAACTTCCTCACCTTATTTTACATTATGAAAATAAAAGTTAGGTCTTTACTTATGTTAAGTTGTTTAAACTTAGTATTCTTTGTTTTGGTATATAATGGAGTTTATGTAAATCACACAGAAACCATGAGAGAATTCATTAGTTCCCTACAGAATCGACAATAATTTTGTTTCTTGCTTTTTGTATCATGTTTTAAATACTACAGTACCAACTTGGTGCTGCTTTCGAGAGATATTCGGGTTAGTTTTTATGCTATAGATCTATTTTTTCCATATTTGTGTTGTATCTATTTTTGTTCATAATAGGTGCATTTTCTATTTTCATTGGTTAGATTTAAGATATTTGATGGTGTATATGGGTATTTTTTCTACTGAGTGTCTATCTAAAATAACCTCTCCAAGTTGTTAAGGTCTACGTACACACTACCCTCCTCAGAACCCACTTGTGGGTATACATCGAGTATTTTGTTTCATTTTTTTATTTTTTGGAACTGCTTTTACTTGAGGTTAGTGTCTATTAGAAATAATCTCTCTATCTCCCAAGGTATGTAAGGTCTGCTTATGCACTACCCTCGCTGGACGTCACTTATGATATTACACTGAGTATTGTGTTGGTGTTGTTGTTGGTGTTGTTGTTGGTGTTGTTGTTGTTGTTTTTGGGTATTTTAGGTTCAGTAACTGATTTCATATTATAGTGCTACACTAAGTTTGAGCGGACAAGCATCTCTCTTTAAAAAAATTCTAAAATATAGAAAAAAGGGCTTACTCTATTCTTGTTACACCGAGCAGACTTCATGGATCCTTTAATATTTAATAACACGTTGGTTCTTGATGCAGATTGAAGAGGCTAAATTAGTATGATTTTCATCTATGAAATGAATAAAAGGTAGAATCATCTTAACTCTTGCATCTTAACACATTTGTTGTGCCTAATTACTTTCATCTTCACAACTAGCGTATAAATTCCTTGTAACGATCCTTCTGGTCATTCTCATGTTTTCACCTTTCTTGTACAATTAGAGCTTGCTTGTAGTGGCTCCAATTCATTTATGACTTGCTGGGATGAGTAGTTCGATGCCCGGACTGTTTGTTTGGTCTTTATGGCTATTTCTTTATTTGTAGAGCTTCAACATTGAAAATTGTTGACTTCACTCAATATTCTTAGTTATCATGCTCGGAATCAAATTTTGATAGTTCCATTAGCTCCGGAGCATGGACTTTGGTCTAGTTAGACCATTGGTCAAGATTTGGGAGCTATTCAGTCTGGAAATCTCTCTCATTCTGTGTTTTAAGGCCAGTTAGGCTTGTATGGTTGACTTTGGTTAACATTTTGAGAAGACGGCCTCAGATGGAAATTATGTCAGTGCTGTTAGCTCTGAAACGTCGAGTTTAGGCTAAAGGGACCATTGGTTCAGGTCCCGAAGCTTTTACACTTATTTTCGGCCATTGGGTTCCATTTTGAAAATAGTTGGCCTAAGGTTGATATTTGGGTATGGGGACCACTTTTTATTAAATCATCCTCTGATGGAATTTTCGTTGATTCCTTTGCATCTGAAATGCCATTTCTAGTCGAGTAGCGTAGTTCATTTATGTTCGCGTGGTCCCGGATGAGTCCTGTGGGCCCATCCAGAGACTTTTTCCCTCCTAGTATTCTACTAGTAGCTATTGAAGGTACAGTCCTCAGGACCTAATCACGACCACGAGGCCTTTCATGCGATCGCGATAAAGGTCCTCTGGCCCTATTACCTTTGCTCTTTGCGATCGCGAAGTCTCTCATCACGACCGTGATGTTGTCCCTTTTCCTTTGCTTTACGCGATCGCGAGATCCCTCCTTGTGATCATGATATAGTCCCTCCCTTTGTGATCTTCGTGACCATATGGATAGTCCTTGTAATTGTGATGGTCTAGCCATCGTGGTCATCACGACCACGAGGGGTCCTTTCGCGATCGCGATGAAGGACCCCTGGGTAGTATATAAGCTTCCCCTTCACTTTCAACACTTCAAAACTGACTTCCACCATTGTTATCAGCTCAAAACTCACCTAAGCTTGTTGTTACTTAAATTCTTGGTGCTAGTATGGGATTTTCTTGGCCTTGATCGTTCTTCCATTATTAATGTAAGTTTTATCCGGTCAATTCCATTAAAATTCGCACCCTTGATCCTTTAAATTCTCTATTATTGAGTAGGTTATTTTGGACCTTTCTCTTGCTATCTTCCCTTAAAATTCTGAGCATGCACTCGTGAGAGTGTGGTGATCATCTTGTACTCATTCATTTTCAATTTCGGGTTACGGGGTCCCACGAGCCCGTCGGTGGCCGGAATTTTGACCCAGCTATTATTATAGCAATATGGGTATCATTGGTCTTCTTTTGACGTGTAGATTATTGTATTAATAGTACTTTCAGAATTTGCAGATTCTCAGAGCAGTTTGAGCCTGGAAGAAGTCATTCCCGTAGCTAGTCATCGAACGACAGGTAGGTTGTGGTTTCCCCTATAAAAACTCTGTATATAAACTATAATTGCACTCATTAGTATCCTTGCGTGGGTTATGATAGGTTGGTACCCTAGACCTTGTCTTCCTTTCTATCTGTTTATTTCATACGCTATTTTTAATATTCGTGTAGCCTTGAGATTTCAGCCTTGTGGCCTCGTGTGGCCTTTGTTTATGACTCTGGACCATAGATGGTGGGATGATTAGGAATGTCCGTGAGTCCCAGAAATTATAACCTTATTAGGCAGGCTATCAGTGTTGTAGAACCAATTATGCCTATGCAGGGCCGATAGGAAAATTTGTGAGCCACTTTGGGCTAAACTTATTGTTTGCGAGCATATTCATTCATGAAAAAGGATTTTTCTGCATGTTTTACTACTGTTTTGACTTCGGACCGACTACTACCATTTTTCAAAAAGTTGCATGGCCTCGAGGGCCCATTTTCTATATAAATGGTAATAATATGAGATTTGTATGATTTCACTATGGTGTTTCTACTGATACTAGGCTCGGTAGGGACATAACACTAGATATGATTTTCTGTAGATTTAGACCGGGACATACGGTGGGCACCCTGTTTAGGTATTTGAGACTTGATTCTAATTTAGACCCAGCTATGCTCCAGGTACCTCTTTGATAGAGTAATTGAGGCTTACTACTAATTTTAGACCCAGATATACTTTGAGCACCCTTGAGGAGGGTCTTTTGAGATTACTACTATTGTTTTAAACCCGGTTCAATTTTGGGCAGGTACTACAAGGTTCTGAGGTTTGAGCTACTATTTGAGATTGGCATGGTTTGTATGTGGTCAACGAATAGGCCTTTATGGACCCTGCCATTCCTGGGAAACTAGATATGAGCCGATGCACGCGCCAGAGATACACAGGTAGAGTCCTTCCATGGGTCCCGCCTCTACATGGGCCTTTGAGGTATTTGAGGGGGAACATACGGGTTACTTTCACATCATATCATTATCATGCATTTGGTACTCCGATTCTACCCTTGTTTTCTGTTCATTCAGTGTACGCTCCGGTTGTATGGGCGGCAGGAGGGTTTGTTTTCACTTGATTGTGTTTCTTGGTTGTATGGGCAGCCGTTGGACTGTAGGTAGATTAGATTACTTCTTTTGTTTCGTAGAGCTAGTATGGACCTTCGCTACCTATTGGATGAGTGATTTTATCTTGTTGATACACTTTCTTTGGGACTATGATTGTTGAGAGGCCAATGGGGCCTGCGTTATTAAGATTCTGATTGTCTAGATTTTTGAGCGGTTGTGGGGTATTGGTTCCTATTTTTATCCCGGCTTGATTGGCAAATTTTAGATACTTCTGGGTTAGTTATTCCATCATAGGCTTGACTTGTGAGTTATTTTTGTCTATTTTTAACTTGGTATTTGATATCTTATACATGTTTTTGTTAGTATGTGGTTTCTAGTTCGATTGTTGGTTTGCTTTCCTTCTTTCCCATTATTTTTAGGTTACCGGTATGTCGTCCATCTCTTTACATTCTCTTTATATGTACTATTGTTGCAAGGATCCCATGTGCGTCCTTCTTCCTTCTTTCACTTGTGTATCTGTGTATGTATATCTTTGGTGCTAGAATACATTCTTGTACTCTTGGCTAAATTACTCTTGTGTTAGCTTTCTTGTGCTTCCTCCTTGTTTTCTATGACTATTACCTTGTATTTTGATTATTATTGCCTTTATATTTTATGTGCGCTCGGTCGGCCGATGATGCCTACTGGGTACCTATTGCTTAGAAATTATACTCATACTACACTTCTATACTTTTTAGTGTAGATATTAGTGTGAGCTTTCACCGTTGATTGTGTTAGAGACTCGTGCAGCTTTTAGGATCTTTGAGACTAGGGTTAGCGCCTAACGGCCGGGGCTTGACCATATCTCATCTTTGTTCTGTTATTCTTTGTATATTCGGTGATAATTGTACTTATCTTTTGTTACTTTTAACACTTGTATTGTATTAGAAGCTTATGTACTCTCGATACCAAGTCTTGGGGTTGGTGTAGTTTTCTTATATATATTTGGGTTTTTTGCTTCTTCTTGTCTTTATCTCATTCAGCTTCAATTTATTTCAGCTTATCATGCGTATTAATTAGGTAGCAGCCCATTACTAACTGTTGTAGGCTACGAGAATTAGTTTGCCTACTGGGGGGTTGTAGGTGCCATCATGACCTGAGAAATCGGGTTATGACAGCTTCAGATCAGAGCCTAGGTTCACCGGTGTCGAGGTACAAAAGCAAATGTCTTAGTAGAGTCTCTCAGATTGGTATGATGACGCCCATATCCTATCTGCAGGAGGCTGCAGGGCATTGTTAGGAAAAGTTCCATCTTCTTGTCTCCTTATCATGTGTTCCTAGCTCTATTGACTTCTAAACTTTGATTGTTTCATTCCTTCTCAGATGCGTAAGACGAGTGCGACAACGGGTGATGTCGAGGCCTCCGTGCCTATTGTTTTAGTGCTTTCGTTAGCTCCGAGACTTCATAGTGAGAGTAGATTACATCGGATAGGGGATGTGGGGTCAGCCCAGCCTTTGGTAGGATTATTGGCTACCCCAGTTCTTCAGCAGGGTAGTATGTCGGTGTTGGAGGATGAGGTGAGGTTTCGTGAGATGGTTAGACATACTTCTAGAGGTGTGCCTTCAGAGTTGGATAGGATTTACAGCTTTGTTGGCGGTTTGATTTCACCGCTCTTTTTGGAGACCGAGCACTTGGTAACATTTGGGATGACTTTCCTTTAGGTAGTTGATCATGCTGGTGCTTTTGAGGGTTTATGTCTTAAGGCATATGGAGGTAGTAGTAAGAATCGTCATTTTCAGGGCAGTTTTTGAGGTTCTCAGAATATGGGTAGGGGATTGTCTACTAGAGATCAGTTCTATTGCTTCTTATCTAATAGACCGGTTTTAGTTGCTCAACGGGTTCTAGAGAGTGGTTGTAAAGGGCATGTTGAGCAGAGTAGACAGGGTACATATCATATTCTTTGAGGTTTGCATTCATAGTGTGTAGGTTGATAAGTCGTTAATCTACCAACTTATTGAGCCTATATCCATGAATTATTGCTATGTTTTGAATAGATTTAGAGGTTCTTATGGCCTTTATTAATGTCTATGCAAGTACTTTTGATAGATGATGATACTCAAGGAAATGGACCCAAAAAGAGCTCAAAAGAAGTAAAGTGTGAAGTGTTCGGAAAAGTTAATGATTCTGCCTGAAGGTGCGATGGTCGTACGACATGTACAAGCCGAGGTGCGAACTGCACCTCCTCCGCACAAAGATGCAAAAGTCCTGAAGTGTCTGTTAAGGGGTGCGTTCATTGTGTGAATTGCACAACTCAATGTGTGAACCGCACCCCTTCACATGGAGCTCCCAAAGATAGCTAAAGTCACTGGTTCACTTGAAGAAAGTGTATAACGCGCACATCACAACGTGCAAACCGCACACCTCTCGAAGGGCAATTTTGTCCTAATTTTTAGTGACGTTTTGGGAAACTATAAAAGGCCTATTCAGGCACAATTGTAAATAACTTTTATCATTCTAAATATTTTGAAGAGCTTTTTGCTTCGAGACTAAGTTTTTAACCTCCATTAAGAAGAGGGTTTCAATATAATTCTCTTGGTTAACACTTGTGTGCTCAAATTGAATCTAGAACTTGAGATTCAGCTCTAATGGAAGAGATTTGGAATTGCCTAGCTGGTATCTCTTTCTCTCTTGCTATGAGTGACTAAATTCTCTTGTCTAGAGGTGCATTGATGATGGGTGCTTAACAAATGGGTGTGGGTGTTATTTATTCTTGCTTATAATTGCTTAATTGACATGGGTCTAGTAATTTCACCAAGTTTTAATCCTAAAATTGGTGCTTGCAAACATTAATTTTTATTACTTGACTATGTGATTGCTTGAGAAAGGATTTAATGGTTTCAGATGTGAAATTACTTGTGGGAACTTGGGATTCCAATCAGATTTGATGCTAGAGATAGCTCTTATCAACGGAATTACCCATTTAAGGGTCTAAGCTAGAGATAGTGTGACCTCCCAAAGCTTAGATTGGTTGTTTATTGATCAAACTGATGATTCTCTCATCGAGATCGTCGGATATAAGATTATCGATCGAGAGATAAGAAATTCTTACCCATGACCAATGCTACTTACGTCATTAAGCAATAATAAGTATGAATTGATAATCACCCTATCCCATAACTAAAGCCTCATTGGATATGCATACCTAGTCATCTAATCAACTTGGTACACCCGCTTTAGTTTTATTGCTTTTTAATTGAATCGCGATTGTAGTGAGAATATCCCAATTCCTCCCATCCTTTTACTTGTTATTTTGAGTATTTACTCTCACTTTGAACTCAATTCGATACAATCTCTATTTAGCTACTCCATGTCCCTTGGGTATGACCCCAACACTCATTGGGATTATAAATTTTGTTTTGCTGCATGATCGACGTGACCTCCTACTTTGGAGAGCACGATTTAAGCATTCATCAAAAATGGTGCCATTGCCGGGGACTTGAGTTGATTGTTATTTTTGATTGTTATTTTGAAGTCACTTTGAGAGTACTTTTTTCTTTTACTTTTGTTTGTTGTTTGTGGTTGATTGAATAAGCTAGCCTATGAATGAGGCTGACAAAAATGACAGCGTTGATGACTTCATGGAGGCCGACGAGGCTGAGCCTATAATGCAAGGGGGTGTAGGTGAAATCCGCCTACCCCCCACGGTGGGAAATGCTTCCTTTCATGTGACTAGCACCATGCTCTACTTAATCCAAATGAAGGGCCTATTTTGTGGAGCAGCACATGAAGATGCCAACCGACATATTCAGAATTTTAGTGGAGATTTTCCAACCATTCATTATTCAACATATCTCCCAAGAGTCCATCTGATTGCACCTATTCCCTTTTTCCTTGACGGGGGAAGCCACAACGTTGTTGGAAGAGTTGCCGGATGACTCTATCACATCTTGGGACGAGTTGGTTGAGGCATTTATATCAATATTCTTTCCTCCATCTGGAATGATGAAGCTAAGAGATGAGATTACCAACTTTAGGAAGCTCCTAGATGAGACTCTTCATGAGGTTTGGCTAAGATTAAAAAAGAAGCTTCTCTTGTGTCCAAATCATGAGTTGTCCAACAATGTGCTACTATATATCTTCTATTGATCATTGAACTCTATGAATAAGTCAGTGGCTGAAAACCGTGGAGGTGGAACCTTCATGGACTTAGAGTTTCCCATTGCCTTTACTTTGTTAGAGCGAATGACAAAGACCAACCAAGATTGGCATACAAGAGAAGCGGATGTGCCAACTTCGAGAGGACCCTCATCTATCTTGATTAATGAAATGAGGAAAAAGAAGGAGGAGCAAGATAAAACAATGGCCAAAATAATGACACAATTTGATTTGATGGCCAAGAATGTGATAGAAGCTGGTGGTGCTATTATAGTAATGCAGTGAGTACACCGGAAATCAAAGCTTGTGATGATGATCTCATGACTGTGGTTGATGGAAAGCTATGTTTTATGTCGGCGGGTACTCATCCCAGATATTATCTCCCGAGGGAGTAGAATCAAGGTTGGATTCGAGACAAAGAAAAAGACAAAAATTATCGGGATAGAGACAAGGATGGTGATCATTTCAATCACCAGAGTTCGAATCCCTATATCCCTCCGAACAAGGCAGACTCTCTCTACCAACTGAGCACAAGAAACCCCAGACATTCCAAGTTGGAGGACATCTTCTCCTTGTTTCATAAGAAGGTGGACACCAAAAATACGAGAGTGAGCGAGCTAACGAGTGAGGTCTCAACACTTCACAAAACTGTGAGCTCCCACTCAGATTCAATCAAGCATTTGGAGGCCCAAATGAACCACCTCTTAAGCCAAATGAACCCGAGGATGAAAGGGATGTTGCCTAGCGACACTATCACCAACCCAAAGAATGATTGAGGATTGAGGTAGTGTCATTGTGCTGCGACGTTAAATCAAGTGCTGCTTGGGAGGTAACCCAAGTTTATTTATATGTTTTTGGTTATCTTTTGTTTTTTTAGTGTTTTTGTAGGGAATGCATGGATGAAATAAATGAACAAGGGAAAGCAGGGCAAAAAGGGGTCGTGCGATGGACTGTGCAGACCGCATAAGCATTTGTGCATGTCGCACAGCCTATCGCATGCCAAATCAGAATGCCTGAAGGAAAGTTGAAAATTTGGAGGCAATGTGAGCTAGGCCGTGCGGACCGCCCGAGCCCAAGTGCGCATCGTACCTCCGTTGCATGGTGAAATAGATGCCTGGGCAAACCCAAGGGATAAAAAGGGGCATGTGCGATACGCCATGCAGTCCACACATTGTCTGGTGCAAACCGCATGTCGTGGCGCACAAGCGGTAAGATTGAAATTCAATTGACCTAACCCGTTGACCGACCCGACCCGGAGATGACCCAGCCGACCTTTCTTATTCTTTCTCTTTTAAAACAACCTCTTCTCTTCTTCTTTCACCATCTTTTTCCTCAAACCCTCAAAATTTTCACCCAAAACACTCTCTAAATCCCTCAAACCTCTCTAAAAATTGCCTCCTCCTCTCACCCACAATATCCACCACCACTGCCTTCGCCATCTCTCTAGGAAGGTTTCGCCGGTCACCATTGTTGACACCCTATTTTTACCTTCATATTACAAATTAATCTTGAGCCTTTTTAAATCTTAAAATAATTTTTAAAATAATTGTTTTGTAAAAAAGGTATAAAACAATTCTTCAAATCAGCTTTATAATAGTCTTGAGTAACAATTTATATCTTTTATGTTTAATTACGTGAAATTTATATAAGTTTACTTAAAAAACTATTTAGAGTTTAATTTCATAAGAAAATCCTTTTAAAAGATTAAATGTTTGATTTTCCTCCGAATTAATTCAAACGAGAGATTAATTAAGAAATTAATTTTCATAAATGTAAAAGAGGTAAATAAATTTTAAATACGATAATTATTTCAAATTGTTTAAGTTGATTAAAGCTCGAGATTGATTTTAATTGATTCGTTCTTATTTCATTTCTAGCCTATCCTCAAAATTATTTAAATCATAGCCGGATTCCTCCTAATTACTCTGAATTGTGGCTATCTCTTTAACTCAAAGTGGCCACATTTTCATATCTTAAACCACCCTTATAACACCTCTTGTTTAAACCAACTTTTGGGCCAACTTTTCCCAAAAATCCACCGGCCCACTCCCTATTTCCCGTTGACCAACAATCCTAACCCAACACACCCTTAAAACTCCAACTCTCTCTTCACTCCTCTCTCTAAACAAATAGACCAAACAACCCCTTTTCTCACAAAAGAACAAAACAAATGCCTCTCTCTCTCCTTTATCCCTTTCTCACACCAGTACAACCAGACCTCTGAAACCCTAACGCCGCTACAATAACAACTCAGTGAACAATAATACCAGCACAAAAAACGTTAAAATTCCCAAACGCTGTCCAATCCTCCATCCATAAATAGAGCTGGCAGAACAAAGAAGTTTACAAAAAGCTCCAGGTGGCTTCAAATCCATGTGATTCAGGGAAAATTGTACAACTTCATACAAATCCGTTGCTAGCTAACGTCTATCCAAGAAACGAATTTCAAAATTCCCCAAAGGGTATTCTAGCTTTGCCCTCTGTTTTTCCCCCTCTTTTCTACCCGAAAATCTCCTATATAAACCCTCTAAGATTGAGGTGTGTGGGTGGGCTAGATTTGTCACGCCTCAAATTCCATTTAGACGGACAGGCACTCGATGCCCTAAAGGCCCGAGAGAACCAACTTATAACCTGTGATTCATCATGCATATAACTATGACAATGAAGAAGCTTTGACTATAGATAAGTTGCCTGAATAACAAGACCAACATAGATAGGCCCAAAACTTATGTACACGATCTGGCCATTGAGGCCACAACTGTTAAGAGCAAAGACATAACTAAGTTTTACTTTACCATTGGTCTACAAAGCCTCTACAAGATGGACAAACTTAGTTTAGGTCGGGACAGGGCCCCTCCTTACTCTTAACTATACAATACCCAAAATATATACCAAAGACTTGGTAAAGCCCCGAATCAACCTGGAGCTCACCAACAGCAGCCGAGTGTCCTGTGCTCCTACTGGGGAGGTCTACTAGCCAGAGTACATGTGCCTGCGGCATGAAATGCAGCGTCCCCATGAGGGACGACAGTACGAGAGAATGTACTGAATATGTAAGGCATAAAGTAAACCATATGTAAACAAGAGCTCAAATAGAATAAGGTATCAGTGCATAAACATGTAAATAAGAACAGAAGATCACATTCGCTTACACTTGCGAAATCATGTATATTACGTTTTTGGTTACTCTTCTTTGCTTTATGATCATTGTAAGGCATGTAATACACGTGACCAACTGATCAGTGGTAGAAGAGGAGTCCCATGCTAGGCAATTTAACCCCTGGGATGCTGCCCTCATAAATATACAAATTGGGATCGACCCATGCTAGGCTTTCGCCCCTAGGCTGCCACCCATAAGTACACAAATAGGGATCGACCCATGCTAGGCTTTCACCCCTGGGCTGCCACCCTCACATATACAGATTACTTCATTTAGTTTCTTTAATCTTTGAGATTGTTACATTGGTGGTTGTAACCTTTATTGAGCTCAAAACTATAGACCAGTAGTAGAAGACATGTGAACATGCACTTAAGGCAGTAACAATGATATAAGGAGCAAACGTAACATCAAAGTAATATTTAGGAGATTATATGATACACTGAACCTCATTTGGCTTAGAGAATAACTCACAAAGTTTGCTGTTAAAAGTACCTTTACTAGGAAACCCACTTCGTTGGTAACAACACAAATATAAGAGTTCATGCCAAGGAATATGAAACTGAGAAACCTTACATACCTTGTTGTGTAACTCGGATATTACAACGAATTAAGCTTCCCCCTTTTAGATTATTTATCTACAATGAAATACGTGGAAAAACTAGTATTAGTAGCTAGTTAACGAATTTGGGCTACTTGATCCCACTAAATCAGTAACTAGGCAGTAAGCTCGTAATTGATCAAACCAAGAGTGTTCCTTTCACCTCTTCTCCTCTAAACATATCTACATATTGTACGACCTTCTCATAAGGTCCCTTGAAGCTCTTCCGACTTCACAACATATACCAAACAACATACAAAGGTGTGCAGGCAGCAAGTTAACATAACACCCAATTAAGTGGTGTATTACCACACCCTCCTTCCATACTTCAATACAACGTCACACACCCTTTTACAAGTTCAACCAAGCTGTCCCAAATATATACACATAAAACCGCTCCTAAAACAATCCCAAACATCCTTCAACATAATAAGAAAGTATTTTTAACTCAAGGATTCCAATCACTACCCCATGGTTCTTGACACAAACACATACAGAATTCTTTATCAAACTTGCATATAAAAAGGGGTAAAAATGGGCAGTAACTTTACCTTAAATTCTGAAAATCTGTCCTCCCAACTTGTACTTCTTCAAGAGCTTGAACTCCCCTTCAACTTAGCTTGAAAAGAGGGAGAATACTTAAGAACCCTAATGGTATTTTATGGCTGCTATGTGAAGCTAAGAGAGAGAGAAAGAAAATATTTCTAAAATCTATTTTTTTCAAGTTAAAATGAGTGAAATGAGCTGGTCTTAACCCCTTTAAAGCGGGGCTGCTTTGGCCGACTTTCCTTGCTCATTTTGAGCCACAAAATGTCAAGAAGGTGATATACCTACTTGGCCATTTTACATGGGCTTTGTTGGACTTAACCTTATTGGGCCTTGGCTGCCAATTCTTTTCCTTTCTTTCACTTCTTTGGGCCAGAATTTATTCAAGTGGGTGATGGGTGTACTTGGCCCTCTAAGCTAGTCAAAATAGTCTTAGTAGGTGATGCACCTACCTAGTTCTTTAGGCTGGTCAATAAGTCAAAGTAGGTGATGCACCTACTTGTCACCTACTAGTTTAGTTAAGTCAAGCAAGCAGCTCACTTATTTTATTCTATTTTCTAATTTCTAATCCCTTTTGCTTTAACTTAAAATTTCACCCTAAATATTTACTCAAATACAACCTTACCATCTCGAGTTTAAATACTTTTGTCGAGGTTAACTTGGCCGTTTACGTGCTGAACTGAATAGGGCATTACAACACCTCCCAATACACATTAAACTATCATTGCTCATATAAGAAACTCGGTCCCTCACCTATACAACAAGGCTATATCAAGTGATATATGAATAGGACTAGTATATGCAGAATACGGGATGTTACATCCTCCCCTTCTTAGGAACATTCGTCCTCGAATGATATTAAAGTTAACCAGCCCAAACAAGCTCAAGCCTAAGTTAAGTACCCCTATTAGACAGATAATATATATAGACTTATACTTACTCGTTAATGCCTCAACTCGACACTTCCACCTTTCTCATCGGACTGAAATAGATGAGGATACTTGGATTTCATCGCTTCTTCCGCTTCCCATGTAACTTCTTCTACTTGTTGGTTTCCCCACAGTACTTTTACGGAAGCTACTTCCTTATTTCTTAGCCTCTTAACTTGGCGATCCAGAATAGCAATGGGTACTTCTTCATAAGTGAGATCTCCCATAACTTGTACATCTTCAATAGGAGTAATACGAGATGGGTCACCTATACACTTTCGAAGCATTGAGACATGAACTACCGGATGGACTGTTGAAAGCTCTTCTCGGGGTAGCTCTAACTCATATGCGACTTGGCCAACTCTTCGAATAATATTATATGGCCCTATATAGCGTGGACTTAACTTTCCCTTTTTACCAAATCTCATCACCCCTTTCATTGGTGACACCTTCAAAAATACCCAATCTCCTATAGCAAACTCCAGCCCTATTCTTCTAATATCTGCATATGATTTGTATCGACTTTGAGCCGTTGCCAGCCGCTGTTGTATCACCTTAACTTTTTCCATAGCTTGATGAACAAGATCTGGCCCAAATAAGGTAGTTTCACCCACTTCAAACCATCCGATTGGTGATCTACACTTCCTCCCATATAAAGCTTCATACGGTGCCATTTTGATACTTGAATGGTAGCTATTGTTGTAAGAAAACTCAATAAGTGGTAAATGGTCATCCCAGCTACCTTTAAAGTCCAATACACAAGCTCGTAACATATCCTCAAGTGTTTGGATTGTACGTTCTGCCTGACCATCCATTTGAGGGTGAAAGGCCGTACTTAAATTCACTTGTGTTCCCAAACTCTTCTGGAATGATTTCCAAAAATTCGCAGTGAATTGAGCTCCTCTATCAGATATAATAGAGATTGGGATTCCATGTAGCCGAACTATCTCTTTAATATACAACCTTGAATACTCTTCAACTGTATAAGTAGCCTTAACCGGCAAGAAGTGGGCTGATTTGGTGAGTCTATCAACTATCACCCATATGGAGTCAAACTTCCGAAATGAGCGAGGCAGACCAGTGACAAAATCCATGTTGATCATGTCCCACTTCCAAATTGAAAGGTCTATATGTTGCATATAACCTCTAGGCTTTTGGTGCTCTACTTTAACTTGTTGACAATTTGGACATTGAGAAACAAATTCTGCAATGTTCTTTTTCATGTCACTCCACCAATACACTCCTTTCAAGTCATGATACATTTTAGTTGAGCCCGGATGGATAGAATATCTTGAATGATGTGCTTCTGTCATAATTCTCTCCCTGAGTCCATCTATATTAGGCACACACAATCTGTTTTGGCACTGGAGTACTTTGTTTTGCGTAAGCTCAAATGCCTTTGTCACCCCTTTTTGTACATTCTCCTTAAGCTGTAATAGAATAGGATCCTTATATTGCTTCTCTTTTACTTCGACTACTAATGAGGATTCTGCTGCATTTTGAACAATAATCCCTTCATCTTGAGATTCAAGAAGGCGAACCCCCAAGCTAGCTAGTTGGTATAGATCCTTAGCTATTCTTTGTCGTTCCATGGACTGCCCATAG